>JARWCS010367469.1:0-18286 GCA_034783895.1 Geukensia demissa | reverse complement strand
AATAACGCGTTAGTGTTTAAAAGTAACGCGATAGTTTAGTAAAATAACGCGTTATTTTAACTAACGCGATATAATATTGCGCAATTGACATGAACGGCCACTCATATAGAAGTAGCGTGAAAAAGGCGTTAAATTGAAATTCAATCTTATGTCGATTTTTTTCTACATTCGTTTGTGTTTGTTTTGGTTTTTTTTTTCGACAGAATTTCAACTGGCTTATGTAAAGTTTACCGAAGACAAACTCTTGATCCGGCTATTACAGTTGTATAAAGCAGTACAATACAGGTAGTTACCGTAGTATCATAGCCTTTTTTCACATACCCTGAAAGTTAAGTAAGTTTGTTATTATTATTTCTATTGCAGATGAATAACAACTTATCGTGTAATTGGAACGGACAAAGATGGACGCCAACAGTAACCAATTTACAAGATCAGTGGGCGTCACAGAATCCACCAGGCGTCGCACGCGGCAAAGTTTGGCAACCGAAAACCGCACCTCCACCTCCTAGCCCACGTGCTCATTCTGATATAGAAGATATGAATGGGGAAATGCTAGAGGAGGCGGTAATTGCCGGCTATCCGTTGGACTTGTCTACATTTAAAACAGCTTCGTCTTCAAGAAACGCCGAAAGTCCTCTAGATTTATCGTTAAAGACGAGAAAACGTTGTGCCGATTCAACGCTTCACGTGCAGCATTACGGACAAATTGGAAAAAAAATGTGTCTGCCTACTCATGGTAAACAAAATCATGTTGCACATGGCCCTGTGGACGGCATGGCGGTACACGCCCAACAATATATCCCTACGGTTGAGTTAAGGCATCACAACACAGACACTTTACTTTCAAAACAGGAATATCGCCATTCAAGACAGCACGTGCAACAAACCGACCATCTCCTTGCGAAGCAGGTTTACGATCCTCCGAAACAACATATTCAAAATATACAACATGTACAACATGAAAGAAAAGGCTACTATCCAGATCATACTGATGTTAGACGATATTCTGGTCAAACAGTCGGCAGGCAATATACGAAACCGAGTACTCAGCAATTTTTCAACGATACCTCGAAATCTCATCCTCAACATTACGTTAACCCTGTAGAGAAATTAGGTCATCACTCACAACTTATTGAACAGAAATTATCTCGTCGTCCACCAGTTGAGGAACCAACGAAATATTCAAGCTACCATAGTAACGTCCCACACGAAAGGGACTTGCAATATCGAGATTCTTCAAAGTATTTCCCACAACAACAAAGTGTGCTGCCTACAAACGTAGGTGTGTCACAAATAGTAAAAACTGCAGAATCACCTAATTATCATAGTCAAATGATCTCTCAGGTTCAAAAGACTGTTCCATTAACAAAATCAGTGCCATCCTCAAGATATTTCAACAGTCATTCACCTCTCGATTCATACGGATACCCTAGGAGTAGTATGACATCAATATATAGTCCGAGTTCTATAAATACTTCATCAAAATCGCCGTCATCTCATCAAAATCGCCCGAGTGTTTTAGCAGGTGGGCTGAACTTTAAACAACCTCACGAATGCTGTAGTCCGGATAGTACATTTGCAAATACATCCAATTTAGAATATTCTAACTATATGTCACGTTCGCCCGTAGTGCATAGTCCTGGAATGTCACGTGATATCCAGTCACGTAGGCATTTGGAAAAAGGTGAAATGATAAAGGGCAAAGTTTCTAGTACAAGTTCTACCCCATCATCTTCACCAAGGAGTGGGTACTTTCCGAACTCTCCAAATAATATGATCTCAAATAGAAAATCTCCGTCCATTAAATCAGTATCAAAATTGACTGTTTACGGTCCAAACACGCCGGACCTACCGCATATGATGCAGCCTGCACACCAAGCTCGTTCTATTGTTATGGGAACTAGTGGTTCGAGCATATCGGGTGTTAATAAAGAAAGTCCTATTGAGACAGTGATACGGCATCCTCAAAGACCACGTCTTTGGAATCCGGATCAGTCAAAACTGAACACGTGGAAACAATCTGAAGAAATGTTAGAAAATGATGATGTTGCAAAAGATAGTATTTCCAAAGGTGATCTCAGTTTACTCAAAGTTGACACAAAAGTAAGCAAAACTATCGATATTGACAGTGCTTCTTCTAAACCACAATTGCATAATCCTTTAGAAATAGCTATTCCGTCTACAAAAAGCTCCGATCAAGTGGAAGAAAGCAAGCCCAGACCGTTTTCTAAGAAGCACATTATAATGAACGCATTTAGAAAGGACGAATCAATGAAACATATTCTAGACGAACCAAAGATTCCAAAGCCTGTGCAACCGACTGAAACTGTTAGAAATACACCAGTTCGTTCACTGGAAAACTCCCATTTCATTTCTCCAGAATCGCCTAAAATGCCTACGCTTAGTCCCCAGCAAAAATTACCTGCACCAAAGGTTTCTCCGTCACTGAGGGAACCTCCAACTCTTGACATGGCAGGGTCACAGGGAAACAGACGAAAACAAAATAAAGTGTCACCAAACAAAGTGCATCTAAAAACTGATGGAACTGATCAGCGCAGCGAACAGCACGACTACTCAATTCAACCACAATCAAGTTTCCCTCAAAGACAGAAAGTACCGTATAAAAAGATACCTGTAGCGAATGTAGCTCCAATGATACACGGAAAATGCAATGCACCGGAACAGGAAAGTAATATCCAGTCCGAAAAGGAAACATCAAATACGGAATTTAAACATTTTGTGTCGATCCCCACACCGCCACCTGTTCAGGCATTTAGAGTTAGTGATTCAATAATGAGTGCGAAGGATGTTCACAGTTTTGATGTCAAATCTCAGTTTAAAACCAAGGATCAGAATGTATTACAGAAACCGCAACATTATCAAACATTTAAATCAGAAAAACTAAAGGATAAAAATTCTAAAAAAATGAGTAAGCCGAGAATTTGTAAACCTCCTGTGGCCAAGAAAAAGCTTTTGGAACGCTGTAGAGAAGAAACTGGTAGTGAAGGGGCCTCAGCCGTCTTGCACGAAAAGTGTAGAGAAAATATTGGTCAAATGGTGCTTCAAAACACAAAATGCTTTAAGAAAGGCGGCAATCCAAAAGAGGTATACAGTTTTTCTCTATGAAACATGATGTAGGATTATGCCATTAAGCTATTTCACACTACAAAATTTCACATAATTCTCGATACAAGTCGACTTAGTGTACAACATATTTAGGATTTTTCTCAACATACAACCATAATTTACCCTTATGAACATTGGGTAGGGGGTTAAAATTTTCATCGTCACTCTTTAAACTTGCTACACACGTAGATGTCTATATAGATCTATAAAATGAAGACATGCAATATCAGGAAAATTGAGATTGTTAACAAATAAGGTATTTGTTCCTGCTTCCATATCATTTAAAGATCTTAAATTTTAAGTTGTCATGAAGTGATACTGCTACAAACATGACAAACTAGCACCACTTTATTATGACAAGTTTTTTTGCTGCGATTTCCAGGGATTTATTCGGTTCAAACTTATCATCATAGTGTTTAATTTATTTTTTAGAATGTAATTCATAATAATGACGACAGATGTTCAGCCAGAAAACCTATATTTATTTCTAACACAAAAAGGAAGGTATGTATTAAAGAACAGTAGTTATTATAGTTACGGCAAGAGACATTTTGATTGAGGTAATATATAAATTGTGATGTCGTCGTTGGCGTTGGCGTCTGTCACGTCTGTTGACAGGTTGGTTGCCGCACAGTTTTACTAATTCTTTTGGAACATTGTTATTTGGTATAAGCCCCTATGAACCCTTAATTGGCAATAAAATATGTTCTATGTTCTATAACGGTTGATACTGATTTTGTGCGATCAAGACCCGCCCGTTTTTTGTAGGGTTGGATTTATTTAGTTGTCAATTTTTGTCTGATTTCAATGGGGTATCTTTCATAATTTTTATTCTCTACGAGAAAAAACTAAACAATCTGCATGTGTCATGACCTATCCCTTCTTGATGTGTGTTGGTCTCCGGCTTTGGTCCATATTAAAAAATAACATCCGACTCGCAACACATGCATGACATGTCATAAATTTTGCCAAAATTCGGTGTTTATATTCGGGCACACTGGCTTCCCAAGATGACAGCCGAAATTCGTTGTTTTTATTCAGGCAAAGTAGCTTGGACCGCAGATAACTGTCAAATTCGATGTTTTATATTCAGTACACAGGCTTCCCCAGATAACAGTCAAATTCGATGTTTTATATTCGGGTACACCGGCTTCCCCAGATAACAGTCAAATTCGATGTTTTATATTCGGGTACACCGGCTTCCCCAGATAACTGCCGAAATTCGATGTTTATATCCGGGCACATCGGCTTCCCCAGATAACTGTCAAATTTGTTGTTTTATATTCGGGTACACCGGCTTCCCCAGGTAATAGTCAAATTCGATGTTTTATATTCGGGTACACCGGCTTCCCCAGATAACTGCCAAATTCAGTGTTTTATATCCGGGTACACCGGTTTCCCTAGATAACTGCCGAAATTCGTTGTTTTATATTCGGGTATACACCGACTTCCCTAGATAACTGCCGAAATTCGTTGTTTATATTCGGGTATACACCGGCTTCCCCACAGATGAATCTCACTGCCATGTACGATTTATGACTGAAATATTGTTGAAGGTGTTGTTCAATCAGCACCATGTTTACATCAATGTCCGTTGTTTACGAGTTTTGGATCAAACTATTGATTGGAGAGAAAAACTGCTGTGAAAAAAAACAGCTATATCAGTAGGATATGTTGATATTTAAACTACAACTTGTAAATCTCCGGCAGGAACAACCCCAGTTAATTCTCATGAACATGATAAAATGAGATTTTTCAAAATAATGACCTTTAATAGATTTTTATAATACATATATAGTAGACATTTCATATTTGTTTGTTGTGAAAGCGGGCTTTAGTTCATAAAACAATTTCTCAGAATGTCAGAGGCCAATCTCTGAGCTGAAAAGAAAGTTAAGAATTTTCTCTTCACGAGTTATTATTTACATTTTATTTAAGTCAGTAACACAGTAAGAGAAATTCTTTACAAACAACAATGGTGATGAATAATGGCTGTCAAATTCAAGCCATCTCCAAATAGGCAATAACATCTGATATATTTAAATTTGTTTTCCCTAATCATGCTTAGGTCATCATTCAAAAGACTGTTATACAACACAGAATTGCATAGTTATATTGTAATGGCGTCATACGTAAGATAGTCATTTAAATGATTGATAATGTAATTATGGTCATATATATACAGATTTTGAGAAATGTAACCGCTTTCTGGAGATCAGACAGTTTTACATAGTTTCTAGGCTTTGTTTTCGATATAATTTCTTAGTTCATAATACCTCAAGTATCACGAGTATGTTCAACAAGTCATTTGTTTGTCAGTCAACATTTTTTCTTTCAAAGTTTTTTTGGTAATGTTTATAAGGGAATTGATATTTGATCTAAAGCATTTCATTTCCTCGAATTCGATTTTTTCATCTCCGCGTATTTTTAATTAATCCCGGTAAAAATTGTATTAGACCCTCTTCACAAAAATAGCCTTCAAAATATATTTTATACGTATTGCATTTATTGCCCAAAGAGTTAATCGAACGTTATTTTTTTATTTAATTTAGGCTGACGAAATCAGAAGAAAAGCTAGAGAAAGAAACAATAGGAGGTCCGGCTCAGGTACAGTTGTTTTAGACCGAAAGTCTTGATATTGTTACAACAGAAAGTCATGTCCCTTTTTCTGCAGGGGGCCTGGATGGCAAAGTAGTCTAAGAAGTTGATTTAAGCTTATACCTGTACAAATCTGTAGCCTTTCACCTGTACGGTGGGAGTTCGGGCCTGACTTTGTACCACACAAAAAGGTTGCATTTGACTTGCATTGCAAGCAATCATAATTATTTTTACCTGCCGAAGGTCGGTGGTTCTCTCCGGGTACCCCGGCTTACTGTCTGCCGCGATATGACTGAAATATTGTTGGAAGTGGCGTTAAAACCCAAGCGAACAAATTTTTACCTGCATTCCTAATAGTCATAATTTTGAATTTAACTAGTTATTGTCTCTTTACCTGTCATGTTGTTCATTTACAAATGTTCATGAATGGAATCGCAGAAACAAACGGCTTTTCTACAGACAATTTAACATGAACCTTTCGCAGTTGAGATCCCGTCATAAGTTCGGGGAGTTCCCTCTAGCTAAGAAGACAGATATTACATCACAAAGACGGGGATTTCCCTCTGCCTAAGTAAATGTTTCCGCGACATTTAAAAAGAAACTATTTCTAAATGGCGAAAAAGATTTCTGAAGGAACTCAGAGATAATATATCTGTACCGAAAAGACAACGTTACCACAACTTTAACTAGCATAAGTCAAACTTGACTATTAATAAATAAAACTTTGGTCTTTTATACATATAGGTAAAGATTCTACACGATTGAAAATACGCCAACTACGTCGTCGGTTAGACCAATCTCCAAGAGGAGGATTTATAGACTTTAAACCAGAGGTTTTGGAAAGTAGAACAAGACGGAAATCAGGTATTTGAATCTTTTATTGGTTTTGTCTTTTAAACCTGTAGTGATTAATTTCGTATTTTTCTTGATCAGCAGTCATGCCTCTAAACTGATATATTTGAGCTCACTAATCAATGTCATTATTATATCAGGGGGTCTCAGTTAGGTCCCTTCTATGTAATCATGCATAATATGTGTAGCGGCTTTTAGATTTCTATAAAGAGGAAATATTTTTCATTTAGATTATTTTATAATGTAATAAGGGTAATATTTTTTCACGGATCACGTTTTAAATTTTCTGTTATCATACCCCATGCAAATTTTGGGGTTTAGGATTCACCGTGTGCCTGTCCGTCTGTTCACATTCATTGTAAGCGTCTCCTCTAAAACCATTCAATAGATTTCATTGAAACTTTACATAAATGACAAGACACAATGTAAAGGATGATCCTTTAGGTTCACTCCAAGGGCAGATTATCCATGGGGGTAGGGTATCTTTTGTGAGATTTTCTCACAGTATGTCTTATTCAAGAATCACTCGAGAGTCATGCCTTTTTTTATTTCTTAATGAAAAGAGGCAGGTCAAGCTTATCGAGACCAACAGTCAGTCCTGAAGTCAAATTTTGTTTCATGTTTGTAGTGGTCAGTTTTGTCACGAGAAATGTTAAGATGATAAGAGAATCCAAAACCACCCGTCTGCTGAAAACCAGAAGGTTTGATATATTTGGTAAAGTTATTTAACATTCCACGTCGTGTACACGATTTGAAAACTTCAATTTATCTTGTATTTAGCAGGTAGACGCGGCTATCACAGAAATGCTGCTTATGAGAAGGAGCTGTGGCGAGAGGAAAAAAGGAAAGCTTATCGACATCGGCAGCGAGTGCGAAGATTTAACAAAAAGTTTAAGAAAACGTCAAATATTCTTCAAGAAGTGCCGCATATACAGCAACAAACTGACGAGAAAGAAAATGTCAAAGCCTCTGAGAAAGATATGGTGTTAGAGGAGAATACAGAGCCCGAGCGTGAAGCAGAGGCAGTCGAAGACAATACTGGCACATGGGAAATAAAGAACACTAGCACAACATTACGAAATGGCAAAAGTAAAGGCGTTAGTATGAAGATTTTATTCAAGCCACAAGAAGAGAGACGTTTCAGACGAAGAATGAAAAAACGTGGCAAAATTCGTTATGGTTTACGAAAGACTGTATCAGCACCATCTAAACTAATAAATCGGTATCAGGAGCAGTATTTTGAGGAAGACTCCGAATATTCACAAGCACTTCCAGTGAATGTAAGTATACAAAAATTTCACTTTAAAATGTTTCTTGGTGTAAAATGGTTAAACTTTATGCACGGTACAGGAGTCCGTCTCATGGTTAGTTTAACTTTATTATTGAAATAATATCTTTTGTAAATAAAAGTTTTAGTAGCATATAAATTACAACATTTTAGTATATTTAAGGTGATCTAACAGTAACATTTTTATTGATCTGTAGGTTAACCCGGTAGGATATTCAGAATATGACTTTGATGATACCAATGAACAATCTTTACCAGTGCCATATGTACATTCATTACCGGAAGTGAAGAAATTAAGTGTTTGTAAAGATACAGGGGAGACAATTCTTCACAGAGCTGCGAGAATGGGACATGAGGTAAGTTTTAATATTTGTATTTTCTTTCTTTTTTAATCACATTTGCTATTTCGTCTGTTTGCATTTTGTGTAGTGCTGGCAATGTTCCTGTTTATAGTTTATTTTTTCAGTGGCACAAAAGGAATATTTTTCATTTTAGCTGACGCCTGACTTCACAATGTGTACATACCAAGCTATCAAACGGAATTCTCACTATTTAATTTTGATAAACCGTAATGTGTTTTTCCCACATTAAAACAAGTGTAAAACAATGTAATATGGAATGAACCATATAGTATGATATAAAATAAACCTTTACTTGTTTTGCAATGACAACTTTTAAATTTGAAACAAACGACTTCCATTTTGTTCACACCATTGCCAGGTCTATTGTTGCTGCACCAATTCTAAAATAAGTTAATACACTGGATGAGTTCAAGGTGTGATCAGGCAATTATTTTACATTCTATTACTGTCTTCAAGGATAAATGATTCAAATAAACGCTGACTGTATCGGTAAACCTATTGAAAAATATTCATTAAGTATCAACTGTCCTATAAATACAATATTCCTTGGTAATTGTTTTCTAACTACCTTGGCACATCAACTATTGACTATGAGAACTTATACTGTGTGATAAGAGAATTACTTATTATAAATTGTGATACCTAATAAAGTCAGCTTCCTTATTTAGCGGAACCTACACGTCTAGTTCTTACAGCAAGAATCAATAAAATGTTGTTTTTCTTTGTTTACTCAACGTACTCACTCGCATTGATCAGCATTTATTTTACCGCTGTTGTAACTGAACAGGGGCTGAAACAGCTTAATTAGCTTTAACTAAATCTATTTTCATTCAATTCTGATTAAAAAACAAGAAACATATTTAATACTTGCAGCAGAACTATGGAAAAGGTTTAAATCATAAAGTATTACTGAACGTAACTGTTTTACTAGACCGATATTTAACATTTATATTTATTCAATTATTAAAATCAATATTACATATATTCACTCAGAATTGATAAGTATGTTGGTGTACATGTTATATATATTAGATAAGCACAGTGAATGCTACGTTTATCATCCATGTAAATGATTCCTTTTAAATACCTACATAAATGTATATAGATAGTTATCAGTATGCTGGTATGCAAAGATCATTTGACCAAAGAACGTCTTTTGTAAAACAGTTACGTTTAATTATTGAAGTCCGTAATGGGAACTGTAGAAGTTAAAATTCGACTGTCGTTTGGAAGATGGCTGTCTCATGGACACTCATGCCACACCTTTTTTATATTTTTGTGGTAAACCCTTGTGACCAAAGGGCGTCTTTTTGTGGTAAACCCTCGTGACAAAAGGACATCCCTCGTGACCAAAGGACGTCTTTCTGTGGTAAATCCTCGTGACCAAAGAACGTCTTTTTGTGGTAAACCCTCGTGACCAAAGGACATCTTTTTGTAGTAAACCCTCGTGACCAAAAAGGACGTCTTTTTAGATAAACTATCCATGCAAAGTTCTTGACCAAGAAAAATTTAATAGCCTAATCAATTAAAGGATCGCGGTGGATATGCCGAGAAGTTTTATGCAATTTACTCAGTTTCTCGTGACAAAAGAACTACGATAATAGCAATAAAATGTTCTCTAGACTGAGCAATTTCATCATGCCCTTGACCGAGGTACGTCGTACGCGATAACTTAGTCAAACGTCAGTTTCCTTGACCAATAACGCCCTATAAGCAAAAAAGTAAGAATGCAAAGCCCCCGTGACAAATGCACGTCCCATGTTATTACCGGTACCTGGAAATACGCTAAGGAACGTCTTTTACAGGTGCGGTATTCTACTACATGTAGATGTTGTATCTGTAGGTATCAGCGTTCCTGTCGTATCCGATAACATGATCATTAAATAATCAATGACCAGGGAAGTTACAATACAAATCTGCAACACAGGGAGCGGTTCTATCTGCTCCGCGGTTAGCTGTTCCTATTGTTATCCCAATACACAATGATCAGATTGCTGCGGTAAAGTATACTAAGCAGCGTGATAGAGGCATTCATTTTGCTGCTCAGCATACATTTCCGAGGCAATCTGATCATTACAAAAGGTTCAGCTAACAGCGGAGCAGATAGCACCGCTTCCTGGTGATCACTGTTATCTAACAACGAAAGATTTTAAGTCATTTTAAAGTGCCGCGGTTCTAATAGTCTGATGTTGCGAGCTGTCATTGATAGGCTATACCTTAAGTAAAGATATAAATTTTTCAACTGTCAGGCTGACAGATTTCGGTGTATTCGTGATAAGAATAGTAGGAGTGTGTGACGAAGTCAGTTAAGATTATGTTTGATGTTAGTCTTTGAACCTTAGTACAGTTAGATAGCACTGTATGCCCTGTGTCGTAACAAACATATTACACTCGTTTACCCTCTTGTTCAAATTTCACGTCAAATTAGCCCGACTATTTCTACTTGATCAATATGAAAAATATTGTGTATATATATCGATTATTCTGTCATATCAAAGCGTCTTTGTAACAGCAGTTAGTAAAGAATGTATTGGTTTGTGGTAGCTATCAATCAAGATACCGAGGTCATTTGCGGATAGACAGGAATTCCCAGAAATTATTCCTAGAAGGAGGAAAATGACAGCGAAAGAGAAAAATATGCCCGACGGCATAACCATGTCGCTCATTTCCCTATCAGGATATTGACAAGGAAGCTTTGTTGTATAAATATTTGGTCAAGGTCATAAATCCTAGACGCACATATTTCCGTATATTTTGTCAATTGTAACACGAGGTGTATTGAAATAACTTGACGTTCATGCTGTGAATATTTTGTTAAATACATTTTCTAATTAACCTAGTCCTACATGATATTTCTTGCATGTTTTTACGATCTTTTATAAAATACTGAAATCTGTTGTCAAAATTATACAAGCGGCATCAACCAGGCTTAATTAGAAAAAAAATTTGTTTGTTGAAAACAAAGGAGAATCTGTAGTATGAGTAAACATGTTATTGTTGTAGCAAGAACGTATTTAATATCCGATTGTCGTTAATTACTGTTGTCAAACTGCGAATCTGTATATTTAGTTCGTCAGAAGCCTTTCTTATGTAGTAGTTTTGTATAACGTAGTTTGTGTCTGGTAACTGGTACAGAAAAAAGACCAAGATCTTTACATAGTAACGCTTTTATATAACATTTACGCTTGGATTATCGTGTTCATTTCAAAAAACGAGGAAACCTATTTAGATTTATTTTACAATCGAGTAAGTTGGTCATGCCCGAGTAAAACCATAAAATAGCAACATTTTGCTTGTGACATTAAACATATATTTTTTCATTTGAGGTGTACTGGTGAGTGGGTACCCAATCTCGCCATACAGCAGTACTCTTTTAACGATTTTTTATTAATTGAATCAAACAGTTATTTGTTAAGGAAAACGTCGATGTTACCAAATACCGGTATTTGTTTAAAATAATACTCGGTTAATTGCATTGGCGAGAATGATATAGCATTTTAATCTAAGGATTTGAGCTGGTGTTGTGCATTTCTGTTTTGTTTTTTTTTTTGTTTTTTTTTTTTTTTGCCGTGTTGTCCTGTAATCTATCATCCATCTTTGATTAGCTTAGGTTTTACTAATGTTACACTTTTTGTTTACTATTTCTCGAATTCATCATGGGAATGAAAATTATTTCGGATAATGGTTTATTATTTAATAATCTTTTAATAAAAATGCATGCACATCGGCAGCCTTCCAGCAATTGATCGTTATAGTAAGACTATATACAATTTTTTTCTGCTTGTAATGCCATGTATGCGATAACGATATTAAAACGTGATAGAATTCATATTTATTTTGACGAGTGTCGTATCAATTATCTCTACTGACTGAAATAATATCTGTACTTTATCGTTACTGAAATGGTAGTATTTCTACGATATCTCTATATTTGAGTGATAATTAGATTTTATTCATTATATTGTCGGGATTTCTTGCTTCACCGTATTTAATATTGTGTAAAAATATATCGATAATCTGTTACTATATATATATAGACATCATTAACAAGCATAAATAGAAACAGTTGTGTGGTTCATGATTATAAATATCTGTAGATATTTATAATCAGTTTTTTTTCTCGTCTCGATGCCTCTTTTTCTGTCCGAAAGATACTTTACCCTCATTTCTTAAACTTCTTTGTCCTCTATTCTAAATAGATTTTATCCACTGTTAAAAAGATTTATGGAAATTCATGATTTTTGTTCTTTGTCTTCTGATCGGTCCTTTTCATCTTCCATGACATCACCGATCGAGGTGAACCAAAACCCTTGACTTGGGAGAATGGACCGATAAATTCTCTTCTGATATTTGTAATTTGGCCTTTTCTGGTCGAAAAACTCTCGATATTCGCTTTTTTGTGTCTTTTCGATCAAAATTTCCACAGTGATTTTGCCTTTTGTTTCTTTGTGATTATTATCTTTCTTCTCTGTTTCACAGATGATAATCGGTATGTGTTCTCTGGTGGTAAAAAATTGTTCCGCCGCATGTTCAATTTTCTTCTTTGATCAACATACAGTAAGAAAACATGGAAGCTGCAAAAGGATTTTTCCTAGTTAAATAGATTTTGGAAGGTCTTCAACCCCACTCCAATGCTTGAACCGGGATATATTTTTACGATCTTCTTTATGCATACTATCGGTTGGCTATCGGTTCAGCATGAAAGTGAACTCTACTAATATAGAATATTTTGAAACGATCAAGTTATACATTATGTAGCAAACATCTTTTGTTAAACATTAGACATTAAATATCTAATGGAGCTATACATGATGTGCACATTAATGAAGAATTCAGTCTTTTCTGTGTGAATTAATTCTGACAGCCATTTCACGCCAAAACAATTTACTGTATTATAATGATCTTAAAATACATATATTATTAATGATAAATAGGATAATTATCTGCTCTAGATAAATAATCAAAATTTTCTATAAGATTTTAAAAATAATATTTATTTCCAAAAAAGTGTTTTGTTCAATTTTTTTTTCAATTTTAACCCTGAATGCTCTCAAAGCGCATTGAGCGTCAACTACGTCATTATACGTTATGGTGGCCTCCCGGACGATATTATTCACGCGTCATAACCAACTCACTGCCCTTCGTTTATATATTGTACGTATCATTCACGTCAGTTTAATTAACGTTTTGATTTCTTTTGAAGGATGTAGCCTTGTCGTATCTGCAGACCGGTATCGTTGACGTAAACGTCCAAGACAACGCTGGATATACGCCATTACACGAGAGCTGTGCCAGCGGAAACATTAATATTGCCCGGATGTTGTTATCTTACGGTGCCACGGTAAACTGTGCTTCCCAAGATGGAATTAGGTTCGTAACAATTGCACTATGATGATAAATTTGTCTATAGTTTGTTTACCGTCATGTCCTAAAACACTGCACCAGCTTCGTATTAATTACCTCAAAATACCAGTCGTAAAATAAGCTGAACAACTGAAGTCTTGAAGTTTGAGATAAACTTAAATACTTGAACGAATACGAATATATATTATAATTTTATTTATTTGCTGACAATACTCATTTGAGTCACAACAATACATGAACATATACATAAGTAACATGCAAATACAATTCAAAGTATAAATGTACAATGTTATGCAAAGCAAAGTGAAACATCAGATATCAACATGGTTGTGAGTCTCCTCCCCTCAGTTCAAATATATAACGTAGAACGAATGCGAATATATACTGCATAATCTTTTGCGGCCTTTTGACGTGAAATTTTAGCAGCACGGCTCATGAAACAATTTCTTCAGTCAAAACATTTATTTATCAAATTTTAAAACAAGAATCGTCAATTAATTTGTGAATAATTAAAAATCTTCAATTCTTACAAAACAATTAACTGGTCTCAAAGTATCAGAAACTAAAGAGTAAGTATATAACATACCAAAATCATTTTATTTTGTAAAAGCAGTTATTTATAAAAAATAAATACGACACTCTTCGGAAAGACCTTACGTTAACAAATGGTGTCCGGGCCACATATTCTTAAACTTAGACATGTTAGAGCATGTTGAAGGTATAAGACTATATTCTCCAATGGATGTTAATGTTTGACAGATAATTCATTCTACCTAAATACCTGAAAAAAATCAAAATAAACTCGAATGTAACAAGGGTCTGGAAGTTAACAAGAAATCAATATTAATGATTTGTGATCGTTGGTTGCTCAGTGCTCAACGGCAAATATTTCTTGCATATTCGGGACTTCGTATTAAAAAATTCGTGATTACAAAAACTACAAAAGGGGTCTTTTATGTGCAGTAGTTTGGCCAAAAACGTCACCCACTATGTTCTAGGGTCAGGCTTCCAGTGTGATAACCTGGAAACCCTCCCCTAGCGCAATGTGTGTCAAGCCCTTGAGCCTCACCCCAATCCCCGGTTTCCCTATGCCCAGACATGCATCATGAAAGATCATTATGGGAATAACAATAAGTGATTAAATAGTAACGATGTATTCATACTATATAACACACCGTAAATACCTATGTACCATTATTCATTGCAACACAAGAAATAATTAACGAATTAGTCAGAAACAATGATAAAAAATCTATGTTTATGTCCAATGTCTATACTATACATCCTGTGTATAATTTACAAGGATTGGCAACACACATAATGGGAAATTAATTTAAGAATGCACTTCAGGAAAGAAGTTATTCAGAGTTTTTATACATTCAAAATTTAGGTGACCAAATAACATATTAAGTTGCTTTAGTATACATGTACATACACTTGATACCATATCATGTATTTAAAGTCAGTTACGATTAACAAGACATCCGCAACTTATATATAGTAAGTCATTTCCCGATCCTGTTGTAAACCAGATAATATAGAATATTTTAATGTTTAACCGAGAAACCAATTATCGGCGATCATTTTGATAACTGCTGATACCTTTTAGTGACCAATTAATCGGGCTTATTAACAGGACGTAGATATGCGTATACACATTTGTACTTTACCAGATTTTCTGGCAATGGTTGCATTAAGACTGACCCAGAATGCATTGATTCAAATGTTTTAATGCCAGCAACAAGGTTTGAATTGAAGAACCGGAAAACCAAAGCGGCTATAAGCCGGTGGTGTTTTATATAATTGGACATCCAGATTCCGATATCTCTATACAATTATTGACCTCATTTAAAAAAAACTCGGTCAAGAATTCCTGTGGAATGGCAATGGAAGTAAAACGATAGATAAAACTAGGTTTCTCGGCAAATATATTACACTGAACAAATATCATTCACAAATCAATACAATCTTTTTCGTGTAGAAGATATTATAGTTAATGACTCCGAAAGTATACATAAAATCCTATAGTTGCATTGAAATAAACATAAAATGGATTTTATCACGTTTATTATTTTGATCACCAGTTCCGTAATAATGTTTGAAATGAACAGAATTAAAATAGGTTTTTACTGTTAATTAGTAAACTTATTTAAATCAAGACATAACCGAGCTTGTAAATCTTTTCCGTGCAGTAGACCGACTCTCACAAGCCATTACAATACTACTCTCGCGTCATATAGTCAAATAGTTACTTGGCTAAATTTTGAAGCAACCTTTCACGATCCAAATAACAGTGCCACGCCAAAACGTTTGTGGTTTTGTTATACGCAAATTAATGGTCAGTGGCGTATGAGATGAAGTATGCGATTGAGTCTAAAAGAGCAACAAATCGATGCTTCGTCCGCGCGTTGTAAAAGGTCAGAAAGAAACAATTTCTTCCAATGTCTGGCAACTAAAACTGAGTCTTTCGTCTATGGAAAGATGACGTTTGCCAAAACTAAGTCAGATAACATATATTTTCCCCCTAGTGTAAATTCCTCCTCGCCTGAAAAATCATATTTTGAAGAAAAAAATTAAAATAAAAATTCCGCGCACTTGCCCCTGTATTAGACAGCAAAAGTCCGACGAAGGAGATATTAATTTTGGCGTGGCCATAGTGACATTTTGTGGAAAATATAGATGAATATTTATGTAATTCTGATGTTAGACATAAAATGTTTTGATGAAAAGATTGGTTAAATGCATCAGCATATTCAATGATCAAAAGACATCATTATCAGATTAGAAGAATATTAAAACGTCATGGAGAAAGCTTAATAATCATGATATATTTGCCATGAGCATCGTCTAAAATAAATGTCTTCTTTGCTAAAAGTCGTTAATTCAGTTTCTATTTCCTTTTGTCAACCGTAATATATCCTCTGTGTTGGTAATTACAATAGACGCACGTTGTAGACCTCTCTGTGCTATAATCATTAGATCCTTTGATCGTTATATAATGAGAGCATATAGAGTTAATATGCACAGCGGATATTATGTAATAATCCGTAATTATTTAAAAAACGTGCCAAGGCCCACATATGCTGATTTAAATATATTGTAACAAATTATTTTTGTATACTGATATGGAATCGATTTCGGTAACATATTTTATGTTTTATTAATAATGATTATATATTTCATTGAAACATAACACTATATAATACACTACTATGTTTTGTTAAATGTAAATTTATTTAAATGGTCCCGGATAATGTTAATATATTTCATATTTTACAGTTAGCGTTATTTACATGTGTTATCAAACGTAAAAAGTAAAGAAAACACCGAATTGTCCGATACCTCCTGCGTCCAAAAATTAGTCATTCCCTTTTCACAGGCTGTTGGTTTGTCCGTTCCTGATCGTCTTTAACCGCTTAACTAGTTTTAACATGCACCGAATACGGTACATAATCGATTCTCGGAGTATCATCCTCATTTGCATAAGGAGACCTGAGCGGCTTAATTGTACAGACACGCCGTGAGTTCTCGACTGATTTGTATTATATAAAAGTATGAAAACGACAGTCAACACATGTGATAAAATTTGTCAAGTATTTTCCTATTGTCGATGGTTTTTTTCTAGGTTATCCTCTTCCGATAAATCGTATCGCCCCGGTGTGAATGAAATTTAATATTGTTGAAAGTGGAACAAAGTTCCAATCATGTTAACAAACATCTAACAAACGTCTTTAGCAACTTCTTGACAATATATGTTTACATTTCAGGCCTATCCATGATGCTGTAGATAACGACTTTGTGTCTCTAGTCAGATTACTTCTATCCTATGGTGCAGACCCTACCATATCAACATACGGTGGCAAAACACCACTCAAAATAGCCCATTCCAAGAAGATGAAGTCCCTTATACAAGGTTTGTTGTCAAGCGATAACAAGATATTATAGTGTTTGAATTTCTAACAAAAGATAAGCTGAGATTGCGTTTCTTTCAGTCAGTGTTTTAGTCGACAATGTTTTAAAGAAAAGGCACAAACGTAAGCCTGATTATTTTACCTAAGTTGATGCAGAACCAGAAAGCTTGACCAAAATGTTAAAGAACCAATCATACCTCAGAACAAAGTTGGAAGTGGCTTCAAATCTAGTTCTCAGTGAATATTACAACATATTAACACATATCAACATTGATGAACCATTTAATTATATAAAACTATTGTATAGTTTTGCTGTTGCTGTTCTTAAAGTCAAATTTATCGTAGTCCACAAAGCTAAGACAAACCTGAAACAAGCAAAAAGACAAAACGAAAACCAGAACAAAAACCAAAAGCTTGGAATTCACAAACTACATTAGAAAAGGTGCGGCAAAAGAGTAAGCGTGCTCTGCCCCGCGTGCCACAGCCGTAATAAGAGTCCGAATAAGGGTTTAATCATGTAACAAATCTTCCACAAATCTTCCACAAACTCCTATGTAAACATGAAGTTAAGTTAGGTACTCCCGAGGGCTAAGCACTTTCCCACTCGAACGTGCAGCACCTGTCGCAGAATTCTTTAATCAGGGTATTGTCAATCCAGGAAAAGTTACAGGTAACATGTCCGTGTTAGTATTTTTTTTTTTTTTTGTTTGATTGGGGTTTAACGCCACTGTCAACAATATTTCAGTCATTTCGCGGCGGTCAGTTTTACTGGTGGAGGAAGCCGG
>JARWCS010367458.1:0-10383 GCA_034783895.1 Geukensia demissa | reverse complement strand
AATCTTTGTTCACATTAACTCTGATTCGGCAACTCTAAGCCAGGTGAGCGATTACAGGCTCCTGGGAGCCTCTGGTTATATTAAACACCACTGACTGACCAATTGTTAATTTTGTATTTTTAATCACTTAATGATCAACTGAATATAAAGACTCCGATAACTACTTATCATCAAGAGTATAAAAGAGAACAGTGCCATGCGATCTTCTTGACTGTGTCAAACTTAGCTGTCGTAATCGTAATGGAAAAACGTCTTTCAGATACTTAGTTGAACCGACTCCAGAATTCACTAAGGTACAATACAATTATATACCGGACTATGGTTGACCCTACTTATGTACACCAAACAAAATTTGCAACGACTTAAATAAAACAAACCCCGAAAATTCATTATGAAGTATGTCATGTTTTATATCGTTGGAATTGTTTGCCGCAAATTATCCTGCAGTTGGCACAAAACAATTTCCCATTACCCCTCTGTGTAAAATTTTTGACATTGCAAAAATCTGTATCAAAATGGCATGTTTTCTTATATGAATGTCATAGCCCGAATATAATTCAACTGTATTCTTAGAATTTCTTTTTAATCTGTCCCCAAAAATAAAAATTTTATCACACCCTCTTACGCGAGACAATTGGTTGATTGCATACACGAAATGAAGCAAATTTAATTTATAGAATTGAAAAAACGGGATTTTTTTTTATTTCAAGTTAAAATGCATTTTTTACTACAGCTTCAGCTGTGGCAAAACAATGAGAATTAAAAGGATATATAATATGATATATTGGGTTGTGAAACTTTTGATACAAATTCAGTTATGTTGTGGCAGATCTCGTTTGGTGCTTATAATGTGCAACATTTGGTTTTTTGCATGAAGATTTTTTCAGTGTTTTAAATTGTCCTATTGGTTTAAACTTTAAAGTATTGTTTTCATTATTAATTATGATTTTTGTTCAGTTTAATTAATTCCAACACTAATGAATTGTTAAGGTTCCTGTAAAATCGTCGACAATATTTTGCTAATTTTGTACCTGCGCTTCAGAATATTGCAGCCATAAGTAATGCACATACTTTTATTTCCTGACTAAAACTACCCGGATGGTGCAATAAAAAAAATTTTCTTCGATTTTCAAACTCTAATGTTAACATTTATTACATTTACGAGGAAGCCGAGATTGGGCAAAACGTTTGGCAAGAACGTAAATTGAATTTTTCATTACTTTTAATTTATTCTACTTTTAGGGCAATTTTTTTTCAGCTGTCTGATGTTTTTGAAAATAGAAACTATAAGCGCATTTAATTTTGGAGCATTGATTTGGTTAAAACACACTTAAGAAGAAACATTTCGTTTGAATAAGCATTGCCTTCGACGTCCATTACAAATTTTGACTCTTTTTTTACTCTTCATTGTAATTGTTTACCTTAAATGAATTTCCTAAAAGAGCATTTTCTGCTGAAGCTTTATATATGTAATCTCCTTCATAAAATTTCAAACGATTATGATGTGAAAATCTTCGTGTATTGACAGGCAAAACTGAGTTTGTTAAGTTATTTGTGAGCATTTAATTGAGGAGACACTTCGCTACATATATATTTTAACTTACTTTCCGAAGATATTGGTAGCTATTCTATCAATCGTGTGTATTTCAAAATTTCACATTCGGTTATGTTTTAGGGTTAGAGAATTTATATATACTGATTGTTGATTAAATTGGTACTGTTTTAGGGTTAGACAAGAAACATAAACCAATCAGCTAATAATTTAACTTACCAAGACAAATTAAATATCACCGGTTTTTACTACAATGAGTAACACGACGGGTGCCACTAGTGGAGCAGGAGCTGCTTACCCATCCGGAGCACCTGAAACTCACCCTGGTTTTTGTAGGGTTTGTGTTACTCCAGCTTTAGTTTTTAATGAAGTGTTGTGTGTTCAATGTTTGTCTTTCGTTTCATTTTGTTGCCCATGGTCTTTTCTGTCTTCCGACTTAACGATTTCTGTCTGCCCCTTTGGTATTTTCGAATTCCTTTTTCTGAGTAAAATTAAAACTATCTGGAATAATTTGAATTGCTAGCTTTGCATTTTTCACCATTGATCATGTAGAATGGGGAGAATTTAGTTTTTACTAAACGAGTGTTACCCTTGCAAGTTGCATGCCTCTCTTCCTAGACAGGATGTGTGTTGTGCTCATTGGAAATCCGTGTAAAATTTTTATTAGTTATATTTATCAATATTTCGGTATTTTATATATTCCAAAGAAAGAATATGGAATATATTCCAGAAAGACACAACACACATCTTATATGAGTTTATTACAAATTTTCACAAGCATAATTTAACTGAGTATAGATCATTTAAAATGCACACCTATTCGATGCCATTTGCTGTTCGTGAGAAGTCACATTCCACCAATTGTTGGAGGTTTTGTAGAGAAATAGAATTTTCAGCACCAGTTGTTTTCACAAAAATTCTTAATTAAGTCTAAGATTAATCGTAAGTGTAGAAACCTCAAAGAAGAACTCATTGTGACGACATAACGTACGATAGAAATTACACTTACAACATTTTGTAAAATTGACTGCAGAGCTCTTCGTATTGGGATGCGGGGCTTTTTTATTTGCATTGCTGTATATCTTTTATTTTTCATACTTGTTAGAAAAGACAATTAAAAAATGCTAATTACATGAAATAATATCTTATAATTAAAATAATGTGGTATTGCTCGTTATTAAGCTAGGCATTGTAAGACTCCAGAACAAAACACGAAGCAAAGGGAAGAAGAAAATTTAAGACAACGAAGAACATAACTTTGATTATGGACCCCGTTATTTTCCTGTATCGGGTTTATCACCGTATATAATTGAAGGTCACCAGTTCTCAACTGCAGGATACAGAATTATATAAAAATAATCAAATAATTTAGTAATAGTTAAGAGGATAGTAGTTTTAACAACCAAAAGGAAATGAAACAGGACATTCAAACAATTTATATAAATATCTTGGGATTTAAACACGTTTTGACAAGTATTATATATAATTTTCGAGATTAGGAGTTTGTGGATTCAAAGCCTTTGTTCTTTTTGTTTGTTTCGAGTTTGTCTTGTCTTTAAGATACTTTGGAGTATGCACTTTTGATTTCTCGCATGGGTATTCTACAAGAAGCGTCTTGTTGGTTACTTGTTCGTTTTCCTTATTCGAATATCGAATAACTATAAGAAACCAGTTCTAAATCTAGACTTTTGTTGTTGCTGAAACTTGTGTTATTTCCTTTACTATCGTACATGGTGGTGTAGTACCGAATTAGTTCTTGGAGGAAACTTTTCTAACGGATTTTTTAAAATTATTTGTCAATTGCACTAAGAACAAAGGAGATAGCTTTTGTCAAATCGATTAATGTAGAGGGTATTCGAAGCTTGGTTTTGCCATTGTTTCAGTTTGAGTTGTTATATCAAATGTCCTTCTCTTCAGACTATATTTCGTTGTTTGGAAAATGCACCAGACCAAATGAATATTGCTCGGAAAAGTAATTTATAGATCAATACAAATTAAATCACTTTTCCAGTTTATTTTCATTACCACATAAAAAAAAATTTTTAAATGTCATGACGTGTCACCCTTTGCATTTTATTGTTAAATTTTAAAGTAACCATGTAAATAAATTTGATGTACATAGGAAAGAACATCGTAATTAAAACTATTTTGAAGAAGTTCGACTGTTTATTGTAAAAATGAAGGACACAAGACTTTAGGATAAAAATACATAAAGAGCAGTCAAGTTGGCTAGTTAAAAAACCTTAAGAGTATTAATACACTAAAGCCAAGACTATCTTAACCAATAAAGTACTGTCCACTTCTAAAAATGCACAATGGATACAACTCATAGAAAATCACGGAAAAAATGTGATCATTAAGAACAATATTTGTGATACATTTATTACTACCACTGGGTGTATGTTAGTGCTGGCGGATTTTATATTGATATTCCCAGCCCAGTAGCCAGAATTTTTATCCTTGAAAATTACCATAAATTTCTCTCTTACTTCTGATATAGAGGTTACCCTCAGTTTCGACTTTTGTTTATTTAGACTGTTTTGGTTCTGAATTTTGTGCTTACATGTCGATATTTGTATTTTGTGATGCATTTAGTACTACCACTGGGTGTATGTCACTACTGGTGTATTAAAGTCTTCGATGACATTCGCAGCCCAGTCGCCAGAATTTTTATCCTCGTATGATTCATAACTATAAATATCTTTAATTTCCAATTCAAAATTGATACCATTAATTTAGTCCTTCTGGTGTAAAGGTTAAGCTTGGTTTGGATACCTGTTTAGTTAGATTATTTTGTTTCTGATGTTTGTGCTTATTAAATGTCATCTTATTGTAACCGGATTGCCGAGTTATTATTCAACAAAAAGGCCATACAGTGCAACAAATTGATATTGGTATTTTGTGATACATTTATTTATTACTGAAAACTAATAAATAGATCTTTAAAGAAAAATATCTTTATAAAAATATGTACAAATAATACAAATAATTCACACATTCAAAGTGGGATAACTCTGATAAAACATGCGAGATCGCTGCATAAATAAACCAGAATCCGTTGAAAGATTTTTGCAATACTTGAAAAACTATGTCAGAAACATTGCTTGCATGTCCCATTACTTTCATTATGTTTCGTTTCTGAGTATATTAAGTTTGAAAAAATCATAGATTCCACCAATTTATACAAAACACCTGTTTGACTTATCTCATAAGTGGAGCTTTGACTGACAAATTCAATTGACGAATAAATGTCACGGCTAAATAAAAGTTGGATTGCGAGTCAAAAACAATACCACGAGTATTCATGATTAATCTGGAATATTAATGATATTCGATACAATAAATTTTGATTGATTGATTTGATTGAGTGTTGCTTAATGCCCAGCGGCAAATATTGAAATGAAAATTCAGGAAGAGATCATATTAATGAATGATGATGATGAATGAACCCTGCTTTGTACTCGACCGACACGCTGAGCCGGATTTATAACGGGATAGCGCACGAATGCAACAGTCCGCAGGAAGACATGCAATTTTACCCAGACAAATTATTCCGACTCTGGGTCGACAAGTCTTTGCTCTATCATCTAAATGTTGCGTGCTCAGCGGAAAAGCAGCAAATACCAATTTAATGTCTTTGGTTTGATCTGGCCGGGGATTGAACCCAAGATCTTTCACACTCGAGCCGAGCACGCTTACCATAACACCATGGAGGCGGTTCCAATAAATTTCGATCCACATCAGCATTATCTATTGTAGTAATAATGACGAATTAGAATTACATTATATATAGAAAAAAGAAGATGTGATGAGACAACCAGCCAAAACGTATAAATGAAAGACACAATAACAAACAGGGAGATTATCACAATCAAAACTATGTAAGCAAAATCAGGCTTTATTCAAGATAAAATTGAAATCTATGTGCAAAATGTACCTAAAAATTTATATCAAAATAATCTTAAAGATATGTTCAGCTTACCTGTGTTTGAGTTGTATGCTCTCGCATATTTTCGGGTAATGGAATGTAGAAGATACAGTTTACATCTTTCCAACATTGTTATTTGTTAAATTCTCCGATTGTTATCTTAATATTAGGCTTATCGGTGAACTGCCTGTATTCATTTGGTAAATGTTGAAATCTATAAAGTTAGATTGATCTTCAAATTTGTATCCCCAGCTTGTCCTGTGAAGGTAAATCTAGTAAAGCACTTTACACGCGGTCAAATTTAAAATGTAAAATTGTGATCGCGTCTTTTCGACCTATATTCCATATTCCTTCTTGAGACATATAATGAGAGGTAACTAGTTTAGCGAGTATCCAACCGTTCCCTAACAAGTGGTCGATGAGAATATCAAAGAAAACAAAAGAAGTAAGCAAAGAACTATAAAAATCAAACAAAAAGTCATCCAATCAGACAAGAGAGTACCTGAATTACAGTTGATATACTTAAAAATTTATATGCAAAAAGAAGACACCTCTCTAATGAATGCTTGCTTTTTCTGTTGGGTAACTCTCTTGATACTTCTCCTGATGTATAGAAGTCAATTATTTCTTTATTATGTGTGCCACTCATTTTGTCCTTTTTTTAGTCTATATAACAACCAAGCACAATTTACTTTTCCCGGCTTTGAAATACCAACTCTTTCTATTTTTCTTTTGTTTTTACACCCTTTTATCGATTCATTAAACACATTCTTGAGTGTTCTTCTAGCTTTCATTTTTCCCTGCATGACTGACTTGGTGGACTCATTTAGTGATGACATGGCAACGAGAAACTTCTTTCTATTTCTGCATCTTCCTCATCTTCTATAGACTCGGTATTCATTTTAAATATTTTGAACAGCTTGGTGAATTTGCAAGTTATTTTTTATTACAGATGCTCTTTATCTGGGTGTTTCAGGCAAAGTTGCTTTCAAATAAGCTCTACTTTCTGCCATTTTATTTGTGGATGCGTTTATAATTTCACCGATTTATTTTATTTCATTGACCTCACTTGTGTTGTTCAACTTTATTCTCTTCCGCCACTTTCGTGTTTTATCAACAGCCTTATGCTTTTTCAATTTTCTTTTTTTTCTCTGTTTTTTTTTGTCCTTATTATTTTTCTACGGTCTTTTGTTTTTGGTTGATTTCCTCATATTATCTGCCAGTTGTTATTCTTTTATTCCTTTTCCTATACTTTTGCATTTCTAATCTCTTTTTTCTCTTATCTTTAAGACTGCTGCATGATCATTTTTTTCTTTCTACTCTTATGAAGATAGGGGATATGGCATGATTATCCATGCGACAGCCACTCACCAGATAACAGTAAAATTTAAACTTCTACAGGTCCCATTTTTTTCGAATTCTGTCCTTATTCTGTTGTTCTCCATATTTCTCTTTGTCCTACCTGATTTTTTGCCTGTATTTTCTTGATTTATTTGCAGATGTCATTGACTTACACATACTTGATACTGTAAATAAAGTGTTAAATGTGATTGCTAGCTTAAAACTAATACTGTTGAGTGTAAGAATTCACATTGATATTTATATACTTTATACCCCTTTGAGTGTGTTTTTTTATCCTAAAAAAGAACCCTTTTATGGGTCAGTGTCCATAATATTTTCTTTCTTGTTGTATCTATGTTTTCATTGTTGTTGGTTACTCTGTCGTTTCTCACACGGATTTGTCTTTGTCCTGCTAATTATGGGTTTTCAATCTTTTCTTCCTCCGTTTACAACTTTAGAGGGACTTACTAGCAATATTAAGTGTTATAAGCTATGAATATGCATTAATATGCAAATAATGTTTTTATATTTTTAAGGGAATTCGATGATACGAAAGGGACAGAAGGAAATCGTTAATTATGACAGACAACACTACATTGAAAACTAAAGCTGGAGTAAAACGAACCCTACAAACACCAGGGTAAGTTCAGGTGCTCCGGAAGGGTAACCAATTCCTGCTCCACTTTATTGTCAGCTGCAACCCTCTATCAATAAATCCTGATAGGAAGCAAAAGCCCTGGAGTAGCGTATCAACTGAGATATATACACTCTCTATAGAGAAATGTTTTTAAACATGAACGGAAAGTTTACAATTGGAAAATAAAAGTCATCTCTTTTGTTTAACCCCTGTCAATTTCTAGGTGTAAGTCTAGATATGAAACAAACCTCTCCGTTTCTGTAGTATCCTTGATTTCAAGTTCAATGGGATAGAATGGTCAACATGGTGACCAAATTTAGAGTTATTCAGTGAAAGAACATCATCGATATAGCGGAATGTGAAACCAAAAGATTGAGGCAACTTTTTCTCTTTTTTCTGCAGAAGGCTCTGTATGAAGTCAAGTTTCATACGAATATGAACCAAATATGAGTGGCAGTTATTAGATTTTGTGGTAAAATGCAATTTATACTTGGAAACCACTGCAACTGAGAATTTAAACATAAAATCATGCAAAAACTTTATCTTTTTTATCTCCACTTATGTATCACATAATATCAATAGTATTTTTAAATTAAAAAGTTATTGTTTGCAATTTGTGTCCTTTTGTTCATGATAATGTGTAATATGATGCCCAGTTTGTGAAAAATGTAACAAAATGGTAGTTTCTTCTTTTTCAAATGTTACCGCATAGCGCTCAAAACTGCCCTCATCTGGTTTAAAAAATGGCACGAGTTTCGTGAAAGGATGGGAGACTCTCAAACGTGTTATTTTTTAATAATACTTGGCAACCATACAATTACAACATCAGATAATCAATGACAATAACGGAGAGTCTTCAGATTTAAATTTAATTTCAACTTCGATTAACTCCTTGGAAGTCATTCAAGTTTGTTATCTTTTGGAAAAATACGTAGCAACCATACAAAATCAGAATAAGAAGTTCAGTTGTGATTGTATACAATATTAAGATTATAAATGTGGCAGTATTTGGTAAATTCCCGGAACACTCTCACTCAACTGTTGCACGTTTATGTTTTTTTTTGCATATTCAGTTTTTTCTTTTGTATATACACATGTATGTTAAATATCATTTAATTGCTGCGGTAACGGTGACTGTGGCCTTATGTTCTTTAAAGATCTTTTTTTAAAATACGTAAATTTTTTGCATCTGACCAGATCTCACAAAGGAAAAATTCTCGCCAAGGTATATTTTAATATCATTTAAACATGATGGGTTGACAAAAAATTAAAATAACAAGTGGAAAAATTAAAGATGAAAGTCTCATCTACAAGTTCAGAAGTAAAGAGAAAATATATCTTTCTTTTAAAATTGTGTAAAACCCAGATAATGATAAATGGTACTTGCTGCGATCATGATGACAATATTTAAATTATATGTCATGTTTGTATATTTTGCACACAAAACAAGATATCGGCAGCAAGCTGGAGTCAAAAATAAAAAGTCAGGGAAGTCTGAACACACAATAAAAATCCAGGATAAAAAAAATGTAATCCTAGCCCCCAAATAAAAAACCAAACAGTTCCTCCTCAAGTCAGCCATGCTCCTTAAACTGTATAAAACACCTTTGTACTGAGCAAGAATCAAAATATGATCATTATTTACAAATACGAGGAATCAAAATGACAAAAATTAAATTGATACTGCAAACAACAAAACAACAAAATAATAAATAAAACATCAAAAATTCAATGTACTTGCTTCCTAAACTTCAGTATACTCCATATAATTCTTGGTTCATATCTGCTTCCTAAACTTCAGTATACTCCATATAATTCTTGGTTCATATCTGCTTTTAGTAAATGCACTACCACTACTATCTCAACTCTATTACCAGTGCCCTAACTACTATTAAATTTCTCCTTGTTAATTTTTGTAATAAACGTTAAGATAATTTATCTATCAACTACTTTTGGGTATAAAATTCATTAGATGTTTTATATAAACTTAAGTCTGTCCAATTTCCTTTTCTACAATAGGCAGTTATTATTTTTCTACTCTTTTATACCACTTTACCACGTAAGCTTATTAAGGAAAAGTTTTCATATCTAATCAAAATACAAAATTACCAATGTTGAATAAATATGGAAAATTTTCGTATGCTATATGTGCGTTTCATGGACTTACTTCTCATCAGTAGTATTAGATCCAAAACATAGGAAGTCCAAGATCCGAGCATAGCAATAGAAGCACTCAAATCCAGACAAATCGAAATAGGAAGCCAAGTCCAACGGCAGGGACAATTTGTCATTCAAAAAGTCTGGTTGTGTATGCTGTAATGAATATACTTCCCTTTTAGTGGTAAATCTTATAAAAATATACTTGTTGGACGTCATCTGCCATGATTCTAGCGGCGGTCGAATGTCTTCTTGATAATATTTATGTACAATTTGGTAAAACGGTCTATTGACAGATGGTTGGCAAAACAAATGGGCACAAACTGAATCTCAGTTTATGGCTAAAATTAAAAAAAGACCCCTCAAAACAGGATTTAGTGGACAAGTTTTATAATACTTTAAGATATTTAGATGACGTTTTAGTGTTAAATAATCAAGAGTTTCAGATATTGCAAAAGAAATTTATCCCAAAGAACTTACCTTATATAAATCTAAATATCAGCAATGATCTTATCCTTTTTCACCATTTTTCTTTTCATATAGTTAGCTTCTCCGTTTCTTGATGGGGAAGTACCTTTGGCTACTTCTTGTGGGGTTAACATTTAACAACTATTTCGGTTTGCCCGTGATTTCACCAAAGTTTCTTATTTTAATGATCGCAAATTATATCTAATTAGTATTTCAATCAATTTTTTATTAATAAAGCTCAGGCACTTAGTGCAACATGAGCACACAAATATATAAATGATGCATATATAGACACATATA
>JARWCS010367448.1:0-10383 GCA_034783895.1 Geukensia demissa | reverse complement strand
TGAACCGGCATTTTGATGGGTAAATATCCCTTTGTGATTCGAATAATAAGTAATTTTTCATGTACTTCTGTTCTGACAATGCAAAACTTACATTCAATGATGATCCCAACTGGTAAACTTCTCACCTGTTAAATAAACACAAATAAAAATAAGACACATCATTGGTACAATAGAATTATAGTATTGTAAGATCAATAGATTCTCTTATGATTTTTTCTGTTTTATTTAAAATACATACCAAGACTTGAACATTTATCACTAAAAGATATAAGTGATATACATGTAATTACTCTAGCGTCCTTAAGCTAGGTTCACCTACAGTGCACCACAACATCTGATTTTTATGTATTAGGGTCTATACTAAAGGGATTTAGGCGTTCACAAGAATTTTTGGATACGCTATATATGCCAGCTAAAAGTTAAGTTCCATCGAGGCCAAAGATTAGTTTTCAAGGCAAGTGTGTTTTCGACTGCGCCACCACTGGAAAATGACCTATAAATTTGAAAATTGAAAAACAATCTTTTGATTTTGTTATTTTGTGTGAATGTTTGCTATTTTTAAGAAATTTTCCATTGAATATCAAAACATTCTTTTGAATTGTTTTTAGCAATCGGTAGTAAACAGCTAAAATTTGGAAAAATCTTAAATTTAAGAAATCCAACTTTTCCTAATTTTGGCAACCAAAAAGATTTGTTGCACTTTTATTACTCATCCTGGTGCAACCTATTATTCAAAAGACGTTCAAAGGAAAATTTCTTGAAAAATAGTAAACATTGAAAAAAATAACAAAATTAAAAGCAATTTTTTTCTTTTCCGTCTATTTTAATTAAGGATAGGGGTAAAGATTTAGTGATTACTTCTACAAAAAGGAGAAAAAGCTGGTATACTATCTTTATATTTAACTTTATATATCTTGTTGTACATACCTCCGAGCTTAAATAGAACACTAGCCCAACATAAAGCAAATTCTGAAGAAACTGAAAAACAAACAGCTTCAATCAATAAGTAACCATCATATCTGACCGCCGTCTTTTATAATGATTATGAACAGAAGTTGTTTACTTGTTTTCTTTTAAGATATTGTCCTCTTAAGTGCACCTAGAAAATTTCTGAATGACCTTGTTGTATATATTGATATGTACAATGTTTATTTGTGTAATGTTAATCGGTCAACAACACTACCAAAATGGAAATGTATCCTAAATTTGCATATACTTCTAAAATTAAAAACTTAGAAAGTTTAGACATATTCTAAGCATCAATTAGGTTTATTGAACAATTTTTCATAAGAATATTTTGCTAAAAGGTTGAATTCAATTGTTTAGGTTATGAAAATTTCATTTGTTTGCTGGAAAAAATTCGAGCATAGGATGAGACTTTGGGATTATATTCAAATCTTCAATATCTTTAATTTCCTAGCTCAGATTTGTCCCCGGACAGATATGAAAATTTTTAGGTCTATTTGACCTTTCATGACCTTAATCCATATATGGTAGTAATCTTGACTGTTTATCACTGCTAATTTTTATCTATCTCATGTCAATGTGTTTATTAATGCTGCCCTTTTGTTGTTGGCTCTTTAACCGGTTAATAAAGTAGGTTCTCTGTTCTATGTTCAATACAGGGGCGGATCCAGGGGTAAGAGTACCCGACACCCCCCCCCCCTTTTGAAAATATAAAAATGATTTTAACACTTGTTTGCATGCAGGCGAGTATGTATTAGCAGGCCCCATTTCCAAAAGTCAGATCCACTAATGTACGAGTATGTGTTGGCAAGTCCCCCCTTTTCCAAAACTCTGTATCCACCTCTAAGTTTGACGGTGTCAGATTACAAATTCACGGTAGTGTTTTGAAATATGTCTTAGTTGATACAAATAATCTTAGTGTAAACTCAGACTCTCAGTCGCGAACTTTACATCAGGGAGTCAGCAATCCCTTAAAAATAGTTTATCATTGTAATAATCTCAATCACAATCGTATATTTCCCATGAAGGTTCATCTCCCCCAAAATACAACCGACATTCGTTACCAATGAAGCTGTACATATACACAAGTCTAGGAAAAATGGAATTTTGAGAGCTAGGATCTTTGGGTGTTGATCGATAAATAGAAATGAAATATATTCGATTTTCCCCAAAATAATTACCATCTCTAGATGCTGCTTTCACAATATCAGTATCAATCGAACACTCCGGTAATGAAAACAAACACGAGGTTGGGTGGACTTGATTTTGGAAAAATATTGGATGAAATGGGCTTTGTTTTTCTGGCTAAATTTGGTAAATTTAGGATACCATATTCATTTATTTGTTTTTAAAGGAAAATACAAGTCTTGATAAATCATAATGATGATGCACGCGGTTTTTGCGTTTTTAAGATGCAGAGTTCCTTCAAAATTTCAAAGAGTTGTAGTGCTTTAAAAGAACACAGCGGAAAAAGGATAGTTTATTAATTTTGAGAGAGTCAGATTGTGAATCTATTGTAGCTATGGCATTGCAAAATATTATATTTGAGAACAAGTTCAGTATAGCAATTTTTCCGTTTGAGTCAGGTTCTCTGTGAATCTTCGGATTTTAACATGCAGAGTTTCCTTCGAAATTTCAAAGAGTTGCAATGCAAACTTTAATAAAACCCACAGCGGGCATGCGTGATATAGGAGCTGTGGTATTTTGGGTGCATGCGTTATTCCAAAATACAATAAGAATAATTTTATAAATTAATTTTGAGAGGGTCAGGTTGTGAATATATTTGTATATATAGCTATTGCATTGCAAAATATGACATTTGAGAACAAGTTCAGTATAGTAAATTTTTCGTTTGAGTCAGGTTCTCTGCGAATCTTCGGATTTTAACATGCAGATTTCCTTCAAAATTTCAAAGAGTTGCAATGAAAAATTTTGGAAAATCCACAGCGGGCATGCGTAATATAGGAGCTGTGGTGCTTTGGTTGCATGCGTTATTTGTTAAAAAGAAGTGAATTGTTATATAGGAGAGAGAGAGATTGTTGCATTAAAAAAAAGCAGAGAATATATTTTAAAAACGAAAATAAATATATGTATTTAGAAATATATTGAAATAATAATAAAATTTAGAGTTACATAAATAATAAAATAAAAGGTGTAGGAAAGCTCATAACTGACTACTACTTTTCACTTTCTTGCGTTAATTTTACATGTTTATTAGTGTATTCAAGTACAGTTCAATAGTGTAATCGGGTGAATGCAAAAAAGAAACCAAAAAAAAAAACAAAAAAAAAAGGAAAAAAAAAAACACGAAATAAAAATAAGCATATATCATGAGGTGGACTTATAATTATTGTAACAGTTACAATTTTACTATTATATTTTTTGTTTTAATTCTATTTTGTTATCAAAATTTCATATATTTATAATATATGTAAGCGTGGTGTTCAATTTGGCAACTAATATTCAATTATTTTATGTGGTTTATCTTACAAACGAAAAAATAATACGTTGCGAATTTGTCACGGATATTTTATAGCTTTCAATGATGCGTACAATTTAAATCCGTTGCGGACAATTTATATGTTGAAACAATATTGCATACAGACAAGAATAATTATTCGACCACCCAAACATGATTTTTGTGTTATGTCTCGTGTTAAAGGGGCCATAAAGATAAAAATATTGCGATTAGAAATAATAGAAGATAAAGATCGTCGATTATTGATCAAATTATGTCAGCAAATTCTTTTAAATTTTCAGTTTGAAAAACCATATACATGTACACAGTTGGAAGAGCAAGTAAATTTACGAATACAGCACCTCGAGAATTTGATACAAAATACAAAATATTCAAAACAAAAAAATGCTTTAAAGGATGAATTATGCCGTTTTTTAGAGAGCCAAGAGCCTCCCATGTCTTTATCAAATGCAACTCCTTCTTCGGTTAGAATGTTTTTAGGATTGAAAGATTTAAAAGGGAAGACTGTCATACATGAACCCCATTGTTCTCGTAATAACTGTAATTGCCCATCAAGGCGTTCCGCTGGATCAATCGATAGTTTGATTGGACAATTAAGGGCAATTTTCCGTGATTTCGGGAGAGGAACTGAATGGATTCCTACTTTGGGTGTAGGGAATCCTGCTGCCGCTCCGATTATCAAACGATACCTAGACGCTGTCCGAGTAGAACAATCTATGTCCGGCATACACCCAAAACGCGCACCACCTTTGTTCTTGAACAAATTGTATCTTATTCTTAGACATATTTCGTATAATTTAAGTGACCCAAATTTATCGGTTTTCCAATCTTATGTATACTGGAGAGATAGGACATTTTTTAATATCTTAAGCCATACCGGTGATCGAGCCGGTGATCTTGGAACTTTGTTGATCGATCAAATTCATCAGCTTCCTGGAAACGAGGGAATTATTTTTCAAATAACGAAAGGAAAAACTGTTGATATTAGGGACCCGAGAATTGTTGTACTCATTCGTTCTCCTACAAAGGAGTTTTGTCCAGTACAAGATTTATTTTCTTATATTAACTTTTGTGAGACAAACAATATCGTATCAAGAGGTGATTTTCTTTTTCGACCTACAAATCCGTCACAATCAGGCCTTGTTTCAACCCCATTTACTTCTTCCGCCGCTAATGCAAGGTTAAAGCTATATCTAAAAACTTTAAAAATTTGGGAAGGTGAAACACCTCATAGTACTCGCAGTGGTTGTGCACTTACATTATCGTGGTTAGGTATCGATGACAAACGCATTAAGTTACACGTTGGGTGGAAATCAGACACAATGATGCAACATTATATAGCTGGGAATGATTTTTGTAATAGAAAATCGGCGGCAAAAGCCATTTCATTATGTTCAAATGTAGATGTTTCGAATCTTGCTGACAAATTTGATCAATACAAACAATTCAAAAGTTTCAAAGGAATTTTATCAGGAAATTAATGAATATCAATTATTATGTGATTGTTACAGATTTCTGATTTGAAACAAGAAATAGAAGAGTTGAAGAAGGGTATGCACTCTGATACTGTCGGTCAAGCCCTTAGAGACGTGAAGGAATACGCGGCAAGAGCTTCGGAGATAAATTCAGATACTTTACAACTCAAACTGATGCATCTAGATGAAGTGGCCCGCCGTTGTGGTCATGAGGATCGTGAAAAGTTCTCGATGGTTCTTCAGCGTTTCTTATGTCATAAGACACACCCAAAAATCGGGTTTTTAGTGACATCTTTGCTAAGTACACCCGAGGAAACAAAAATGTTCGAAAAAGAGCAAAAGTTTATTAAGTTACATTCTAAGGAATTAGCACCCGCCCCAACAAAAGTTGAGCCAAAACAGGAAAGGAAATCGGAAGTTGATCCAATGTCTGGTATGATGCAATTCATGCAAATGATGACCAATCCGATGTTTAGGTTACCACCTCCGCAAAGATTCTCGCCGCAACCTCGTCGTACGTTAAATGGCTCTTTTAGACCGAGACTTGGCCCAGTTCAACAGTTAGGTTGCCATATTTGTGGAGATCCTAACCACTTTAAAATTGACTGTCCAAAGAGAAAATAGGTCCCATTTATACGTTTAAATGTAACATTTCTTTGTGTATTTGAGTTTGACTGGTTAATATACTTTTAGCTTACAGAACAATATCCGAAAATGTTGCATCAATGGGAGATGTCGCAGACCTTTCATCCAGAAGAAATTGAAGTCAGTAAAAGAACACCTCGGTTTATCCACATTAATGGAGATTTAGCAAGTGTAACGCAAGAAGATTCTTGTACTTTAGACACCATGTTTGAAAATTTGAACTGTGTATTCAATGAAAATATAAAGTTGTATGACACCAACATGTTTATCGCTGGAAATATACATAGCAATGTCGCATCATGGGAAAAGATTATAGCTGATCCTAATAGTGAGGTACTAAGTTGGATAAAGAACAAAGTTGATGTTAACAACTTTATGCAACATTTCAAAGGTGAATTCTGGGGAGTCAACTATGACCATGCATTTCCACCGTCCAGACAATTCAAAAACGCCGCTAATTGTGAGAAATTTGTGCAATTCATCAACACAGAAATATGTGAACGTTTAAAATCTGGTGCTGTTAAATATGTTGGGAAAGTTGGAGAGGTACAACAGCCTTACATTGTGTCACCAATTACGATAGAACCTACAAAGCCGCGCATGTGTATAAATCTTATGTATTTAAATTGTTTTATGAAGGACACTCCTTTCACTTTAGATACATTAATAGATATTCCAAAATCATTTGAAAAGGAAACATTTTTAACTAAGTTGGACGATAAGTCAGGTTATGATAATGTTTTGGTCACAGAAAACTCAAAAATGTTACTTGGTTTTCAATGGGGAGGTCATTATTTCTGTTGTAACACCCTACCTTTTGGATGGAAGAACTCTGCCTTTGTGTATCATACAATTAATTTACAAGCTATATCCTATCTCAGACAGCATTCTGTTCAGTGTCTGTTATACATCGACGATAGATTAATTTCTCAATATAATGGTCATTTACCAGATTTTTGTTTAGACACAAAACACAATAGGGCACAGTTAGCGATAAAGTTGGCGGTAAAATTATTTGTGAATCTAGGTTATTACTTAAATGTTTCAAAGTCAGTATTTGAACCAACACAAAAAGTGGTGTTTCTTGGGATGATAGTTGATACAGTAAAGTCCTCATTTTTTATCCCGGATAGTAGAAAGGAAAAATTTGCGGTGTTCAGAGAGATGATCTTAAAAAGTGAGTCGGTACCAGTTAATATTATTCAGAAATTTGTTGGAATGTGTATTTCCATGTCATTAGCTATACCCGGTGCTAAATTATACACATCAACATGTAATAGGGCTATATCAAAAGCAATTAAAACGGGCTCCTTAATCCCTATTGATGACCAGTTAAGAGTAGAACTTAATTACTGGAAATTTTTAGATGAATGGGACAAACCATTTCCTTGGTTATCAGAGCAACATGTAGTCCTCTCTTTGTCTACGGATTCATCTTCTTTCAAATGGGGTGCTGTGCTCCATAGTTCAGTCTCTGAAGACGTATCATATTCAGATTTTTGGTCAGAAGAGCAACTTAAACTTCCAATCATGATTAAGGAAGCATTGGCACTGAAACAAGCTCTGAAAAGTCTACAATCTTATATTACAAACAAAAGAGTTCGTGTAAATGTTGACAACCAAGCAGTAGTTTATGCCTGGAAAAATCAGTATTCGAAAAACTATGATTTAAATAATGTTTTGAAGGATATTTTTCAAATCATATTTCAATTTAATTGTCATTTGAGTTTAGCATACATACACACATCACAAAACCCATCTGATATACACTCTAGGAAGCTTTCAAAACTAGATACTACATTGACAAAAAGGACATGGGTATATGTAGATTTTATGTTTGGTCCTCATACGGTAGACATGTTCTCATTAGACAGTAATGCAATGTTAGATCATACAGGCAATATATTAAGACACTTCACACCAGGCCCTTCTCCCCAGTCAAATGGAATTGACGCATTTGCGCAAAAATATGTTGAGACAGAGAATTATTATGCATTTCCACCATTCTGTTTATTGCCGGCAGTGGTACATTTTATTTTAGAACAGGAGATAAACTGCACACTAATTTTTCCAGAATGTCACCCCATACAACCGTGGTTTCCTATTATATTATCTTCAGCAGTTTCCGTGTCCCCAATAGGCTATATTGGTGATAAAAGTGTGCTAATGTATCCATCAAAAAAAGGATACTTAAAGGATTCTAAAGGTTTACATTGGAACTTGTTAGTTGCCAGATTTAGTGCTTGTAAGCTATCGAAGACCCCCAAAATCAATCTAACATTTCCAGTTAAACCTCCCTTGAACTTTAGACCAATGATTTTTGTCGGGGACTCAATGATAAGGTTTTTAGGAGATTTACTCAGTATGGATATACATGTCGCTTCAGTTGGTGGTGCAAAATTACTAGACACATTATATACCCTTGAAAATGTGTTACATATGATTCAAACATTTGTTGTTGTAGTACACTCGGGTACAAATGATCTAAATAAATTAAATTACCCAGAATCTCAGTTAGGTAATATGTACAGCCATTTTGAATTCTATGTTAATTCTATTCTAAACTTGCAAAAGGAATACAAGTTTGCAATTGTATTTTCAGGTGCAATTTACACAAAATCGCAGGTTGTAAATAAAAAAATTGACCATTTTAATGATTGGTTAAAGCACACTTGTAAATTTCAAAAGGTTACCTTTATTGATAACTCAAATATACAAAGAGATCATCTTGTTGATTTTGTTCATTTAAATGAAAATGGAAAAAAAATGTTCATTGACAATTTTAATGGTTTTCTTTAGTTTGTAGTGTTAGTAATGGAAGATGTATATTTCATGATAGATCGATTAGATTTAGTATGTATACATAAAATAGGTTTGAGGTGTAAATAATTCAGTTTTAATGGTTACATGCTTTGTTTTTATTTAAGATATGATATGATGTATCTATTAATCTGCCATCAGTTTTTTTTCTTAAACAATCATTTAATTACAATTTTACACAAATTATAGATACGTGTATAAATTACATCTTTATACTATTTTTCTCCTATTGCAAAATTATTCGCATGACTTACTTACAGAAACAATAGTTAAAATTGCATGATACTTTTGTTATACTTTTGTCTTCAATAAAGTTTGATTTATTTCTAACGAATTATTATTCACCAACATTTGGGTAAGGTTTGAGGGTTGATAAAATTTAGATTTGAGGTATAAGAAATTTAGGTTTGATGTGGTTTAGAATTAGATAGTATCCAATACACAATTTAAACTTTATTTTAAGCTTTCTGGCGTGAGTAATGATATACTCGGATGTTATAGGTCCTGACTTCTTTCTAGAGGTATTTTGTCTCCATATCTAACATCTATTAGAACTAAGAGGTAATACTTAGATTAGTACACTATTCTAAGTGATAACGCTTAGTTCAAATAGAGGCACAATTTCTTATCTCCATCAGTTGAACACGCACTCATTAGATTGAATAATTGGTTTATTAATATTAATGATTGTATTTACCAGTTGGTTATATATTGGTTAATTTAATATAGATTCTGTGGTCTACAGTTGGTCTGCAATATTTCAATATTGTTATCTGCACAAGAGAATTGTTCCCATTTATTATTCTTGCTTCTATATATAATAGTTGAAACACATGATCTTTTTATACCTAATACTGGTAAAAGTCAAATCATTCTCATAAGTTTAATTTCATGATTCATGCATACTTACCTATAATAATAAAAAAAAAAAAAAAAAAAAAAAAAAATATATATATATATATATATTTATAAAAATAATAAAATTAATAGCAATTGGATAATTAAATTTAATATTGATGACAAATTGATGTAGGAAATGTGAAGTATTTTCAAGTGTTTCATCTATTGTCGGTTCATTTTATTTTGTGTTTAATAAAACATACGTTTACAAAATAAAAAGAATAAGGATAATATATAATAAAAATAAATAATTAATAATAATTCTAATAATAAATTAAAGTCATGAACAATAATGTATCATCAAAATGAAAATAAACAATTTAAAGAAACATTTATTTTCACGCAAAAACCTGTTTGCAGACTTAATCGGGATTTGGCAAAGATATGTATAAAGTATCATTGCTGTTAAATTAGACATGTTAGATACATTGCCAATTACAGATGCTTAGATGTGAGATGAACCATTAGTCTTTATCAAGCTTAACCTCCACATCTGGTTAATTGGCTGCTGTCACACATTATATTAGCCATTTATTACTTTACACCCCGTAGTGTAATCAGATCATTAGACAACTTTGAAGTGTTTACTGACATGTGTAAGAATAATAAAGATTTAGAACATCTGGCATAAAAACTAATGATTTAAAATAAAAATAAAAAATGTAATAAATCAAAGGAAAAGAATTAAAATATATTTATATATAAATCTGGAAAAAAAAAAAATAATAATAATAATAATATAATAATAATAATAATAAAATTATAATATAAATAAATACATAATAATCATAATCATAATAATGAGAGAAAACAAGAAGATTAACATGGTGAAATTGATAAAATTGTACAAATCCTCTTTGTTCTGATAGTATGCCTCTTTCTAGAGGTATTTTGTCTCCATATCTAACATCTATTAGAACTAAGAGGTAATACTTAGATTAGTACACTGTGTCAATTTGTGGATAATTGATATACAAAGCTATTAATATAAACAGATTAAAATACTGGTCTATTTACATATCGTCTGTCAAAATTTAACTACCTAATCATATATTGATTTTGAGGAAATCAGCACCTATTCCAGCGGCTCATCCCTAT
>JARWCS010367437.1:0-10384 GCA_034783895.1 Geukensia demissa | reverse complement strand
GCCAGGTCAGAGCCAGTATGAGTATACTACTTGCACAATATCACATTATTGAAATGCATTTATAGATTAAAAATACATTTTTTTATATGTTTAATCATACTGAATTTCGAATTTCAAAACATTTATTAATAAATACACCCACATTTTTTAGAACATTATATGCGTGCCCGGGAAAATCGATTTTTCCTGGGTGCGCATATATACCCCCACCCTTAAGTTCAGGCCCCTGTGCAAAATAACAAATTTCAAAAAGTAATACATGTATTAATATTGTTCAATAACAAATTTCCTGCAAAATAATATCTGTCATTTTCCAATCAGTAGGTAGTATTTTGAAGAATTCCGCACAATTATTATCTGGTCCTGGTGCTGTTCCAACCCGGAGTCTGAATATTGCATCCTCAACTCCCCCTTGGCCTATTTTCCTATACATATATGCTGTTTCTCTGTTTTCTTTATTCCCCTTTCATATTCTGTTTCCACTTCTTTCATATTCTTTATTTATTTTTTCACAGAAGTCTCTGTTAAATATATCACTGTTTAGGTGGTTACCTCCAAAGAAATTATCCTCTAGAGCTTCTACTATCAAAAACAGCCTCTCCTGTGCTGTTTATTATGGGCCATATTTAATGTCTTCAGTCTTCTAAGGCAGCTTCTTAAAGGTGTTCCAGAAGTCTTTGCTTACTTGTTTTATCAAACTCCATTACCTGCAATTTGTCACTCCATATTTCTTGGGCAATTCTTTTGCCTCCTGCTACAAGAAGCCCCTGATTGTTTTTGGGGTATACTCCTCTTTTTATATTGGCTTTGGCAGAATTGAGATGTTACATCAGGGTTCCACCAACGTGGATTTTGTTGTTTTCTTTAATTAATTTCTTTATCTGGTAATAATTTTTCTTGAGTTTGATTAATAATTTCACAAGGATTGGTATATTTGATCTACCGAGTTCCTGTCATTCGGTCTGTTTCCTTTCCATTCTTCAAACCTTTTTTCTGTTTTGTCTTTCCATTCATTGCAATTAATTTTATTTAGTTACCATACTTTTTTGTGGCGCCTGCTTTTAGCAGGGCGACATATATTAATCACCCTATCGTCTTGGGTCCGCGTAACGGTCGGCGTCGTCGTCGTCCAATCCACTACTCCTCTTAAACCATAGCACAGATTTCAACCAAACTTTCACAGATCCTTTATTATGACTTGCAATGTTGCATCTCCTATTCTATTCTTCTAGAAAATCAATATTTTGAATTTTGCTGCGATTTTGACTTGTAAAAAGTATTGAAAAAGGGCTATCATTTCTAACTCCTTAACTACTTAATGGAAATTAAACAAACTTTCACAGATTCTTTATCAATAGGACAAGTACTGCACCGCCTATTTTTTCGATGTTGTTAATTCTTACTGCAATTTTGACTTGCAATATACTGAATAAGGGTGGGGAACAATAATTTCTAATCCGCTACTCCTTCTAAACCATTCAACTGTAGGTAACTAAACTAAACTTGTACAGAATCTTTATCAATAGAGGTAGTATTGCACCTCCTATTTTATTTTCTAAAAAATCAATATTCTAAATTTGGCTGCAATTTTGACTTGTAAAAAGCAGTAATAAAAGGGGAACCATTTTTCATCTGCTACTCCTCCTCAACCACTAAATGGATATCAAACAGAATTTTACAGTTTCTTTATCAATAGATGTATAATGGCACCTCTTATATTATTTTCCCAGAATTTCAGTGCTGTAAATTTTCACTTCACTTTTGAATGGCAATAGGCTGAATAAGAGGGGGATGATATCTAATCCGCTACCCAAATTGATGTGTAAGTTTGGTTGAATTCTATAAAGTGGTTAAGGCTGAGTTGCGGATCACAGGTATGGATAGCCCCTTCCCCCCCACTGAAATTGTTCAGCACACTCACATATTTCCAAGTCATAAAAGCCGCCAAAATTTAAATGTTGATTCGAAAAGAAAATGAAATAGATAGTGCAATAGACTTGCTACTGAAGATTGTGTGTAAGTTTAGTTACTGAACTTGCTACTGAAGATTGTGTGTAAGTTTAGTTGAATCCCGTCGAGTGGTTAAGGAGGAGTAGCGGATAAGGAATGGTTACCCCCATTTTTCAGCATAGTAACATAAGTCTAAGTAAAAAAAGGCCATCCAAATTTAAATTTAATGTGCGATTGATTTGTATTTATCCTTTTCCTTTGATAACGAGGAATGAAGAGGGTTTGGATCCAACAAAACTAGTGTAACCCTGCCGCAAATTAAATGCGCCTGTCTCAAGTCAGGACTCGTGATAATTGGATTTCTTTGTACCATTTTAAATGACCACACAAATTTGCTGTCGCATTATGTTATAGGTGTGCCTGTATAGGTGTCCTCTGTTTATGACACGAAGGTTTCCACAGATTACCTTTTGTTAACTGTGTTGAACCGATTCTTTACGATATTTTGACACATTTATTCCTAGTATGAGATTTGGTGTGAACTGTTTTGAGGACTTCTGTTCCGAATCGTTTTTTAGACAAAAAAGGTTTTTGAATATTTTTTATGTTCCTTGGAAAGAGTATCGAAATGACTCAAAGCACTAAGAGTGCGCTACGTAAAAACGGTTGAGAGGGACATATATAAGTTGTAGTTGATTTGGACACCTATGAAAATCGTCTGTTCGCTCTTTTTTTTTCTTTTTTTTTTGTTTTTTTTTGTTTTTTTTGCCTAAACGTCTAAAAGAGCATTTTCATTTACATATGACTGCTAATATATTTATCCATTGATTTGTATTATAACTGGACATTTACCAAAAAATTATATCAAATGCAGGGAATTGTGGACGTAATAAAGTTTCATCGTGCGGTTGAAGGAAACTGATGTAGGTAGAAATAAATGGTATGAAGTTAATTATTAACTTTATTACAAAGGATAAAGGTCTAAAAGACGATTAACTGTGTTATAAATGTTTTCCAAACTGTATGTGTATTTTATTTGAAGTGTTTTTTGTACAAACAAAGATCTGTGAATTATGACATCAGCGATAGATAAAAATCAGAAGCCCTAGAGCGCCCGAGTCGCTCACATGGCCATGTGAGCAAACATGCAATTAAATACATAAGTACGAAAAGTTTTCAAAGTGTTTGACTATGTATTTCAGGTACATTATCCAAGCTAAACAAATCCTTGGAAGGGGAGAATTTTACACCAACACAGTAAATTGATGCTCTCGGACGATCAACCAAATACTTATGTACATAAAAAAAGTCCAATTTCGAAACATTTAACAGTATTAATACCATAAATTGCCAATAAGTTCGCCAAATATCAAAATAAATATTACTTTAAAAAAAACACAAAGGAATATTGTATTCTAAAATTTAGTCACACAAAATATCAACAAGAAAAAGAATAACAAACTGCTAGGTGACATTGCTACAAAACCATCAGGCAACAATTCGTGTTAAGGCTGTACTCATTATACTTACTCAACATACATGTTTATTTAATGTAAATTTCATGCTTAGGTTAGGCATTTTTAGATTCGGAACATTCCCACACAGTCGGTGAACTCGCACAGTAAATGTAGGAAAGAGAAAAATCCACACATTTAAAAACTATAAGGTGATTATTTTGGTTCAGATTGCAGAATCACAAATTTTCTTACTCGTTTATATTTATTTATTTATTCAATGTGTTCTTCCTTTGCTCATATGTCCCAGTGTGCCGATTCCCAGTTTGCTGACTATTTTCATGCGTGTTTGGGTATTGAATAAAGATAATTAATAACCAATCATTTGACATTTATCCTTTCATGTTGAATTTGGATTTTTATTTTTTATTTTTAAACCTGTTAGCTTGTATTTTGTTGAAATAGCAAATTAAATATACATGTACAACATCTTGCTACTCCGCTGCAATAACATACATGTTTGAGTGGAAAACTGGGAATCGTCAATTTGACGAATCTTTGCAAGTCAATAAATTGGTAATCGTCAATCTGACGAATCTATATACAAGTCGACAAACTGGGAATCGGCAATTTGGGACCAGAATATACTAGTTTTATATACGAGTCGGCAATTTGGGAATCGACAAAATGAACTCGTTAATTTAGGACAAACTCGGTAGGCTGCTATGTCATACAGTCTGAGACAAAATTTAACATTTTGTTACATGTTCACAGCTTTATTCAGAAAAAATTGCTTTAGCAACTTTAATTTTTCTGTTTGTTACGAAAATCCTTTCTTCCTAAACATTGTCTTCATCTTATAGGTTGAGTTGGATGTACTCGACCATCCATTCCCAGAGTAAGTACCGGAAAAGAACAGGCATTGGGTATCTTACTCTTAGAGGCACCGGACCTTCAAAAGGGGCGTACCAGGTTGTGGGGAGTAGGAATTTACAACCCCAAGATTATGAAGAAATATTTTTATTCAGAATATATCACAATTTTTCCAGAGTTATTTCCAATTTTAAATAAGCAATAACCTAACAAAAATAAACATTGTCACGTCAGTCTTCATATGATTTATAGTTATGGCAAGCTATCTAATGTCCTTTTTTGGTGGTTTTCTTTGTGGCTTTTCCTCGTCCTTGGCAGCATTTTCGAAGAATAAAATCCTGAAATGATATTATTGTAAATCACTTTTTACACTCTTTTTTTTGGGTTTTCCAGAAGCCAATACTCAAATAGCACACCATTATTATATAGTAAGTTGTATTCGACTTTCAGGGGGAGGAGGGCTAGTATTTTTGTACTTGTCCGATTCAATTTGCCTGTTTTGCATTAAGGAAAATTGTTTTCTATGCAATGTATACAATATTATGTTAAAAAACTATTTTTATTGGTCGGGGACCGTGATATTTTTAACAAATACAACGTTGTTTTCAACTAGTGTGGTTTTTGTTCCGTTGTATTTGCCAAAAATACACCACCTTACAGACGCTTGAAAAATCTCAGTCATTAATGTTTGCACATTCGGTAGAATTAAATATAAACATCATGCTGTTTCGGGATATTTGCGAAAAATAGAAGTCTCGAGACTAAATTTCGTCCCTTGACTTGTATTTTTTGCAAATGGCCTCCACAACACGATATGTCTATTCACAAAATCTTCTAGTTCATGTTATTTTTTTAAGGGCCAGATTATTTTTTTCAAGGTCTAACTGGTTCAGATTTTTTTGGCCAAAATCAGAGCAATATTCTCCCATATGAATTCAAATGGTTTGTGACTGAATTAACAGGCTACATCTATCACAGACTTTTGAGTACATTGCCATCAACATGTACAACTTACTCTTACTCTTATGAGTAAATATATAATGCTTCTAAAACATTAATCCCCGAAGGCGGACGGGATATAGAAATAGGTCGTTTGGTTTCTTCACCCTATTAAAGTGGCGTCCGTTAGTTCGGGTGGTATGTATAAATACTCGGACTCTTCTTCTCAAAAATTGTACTGGGGAAAGAACAGGCAGAAGGTATCTCGGTCCTCTAAAAGAAGCGTCCCTGCATGGTTGTGGGGGATGAAGAAGTTCACAATCCGTCTGCAGGAAGACGTTATAAAGACGTCCAGTGTTTAGAATATGTCATGTTCTAAGCACGTTAAAGACCCATTGTAACAGCTCATTTTGAGTGGTAAGTAGGCGGCCAAGTAAAGAATTTTCGGTCCTATCCAATCCGTACTTTTCCAGTGGCAGTCTAAAATTCCCTCCCGTATCGGTCCCATGCTCACAGTCTACAAATTGATTTATTGTTTGTAAACTTATTCCCATTCTGGATATGTCTAAAATATTGCCCACTAGACGTTAAGCAGCAATCAATCAATCCATCAAAAACATTAATTTTAGATGAAATTTTAATCCTGTTTGTTATTGTGAATTTGTAACTTCCAGTTTATGTCTCTTTACTCTCTCTATCAATTTAATGGTCACTTTGTTGGTGTAATTGTACTTATCGCTTGTCCAACAAAACGACAAATGAAAGGAAAAGGAGGTTTGTGTGATATTAAGAGTACTTTTACATTTTATGAGGACATGTACTTACAGTCCAAACCCCTATATAATTCACGAACAATCACGTTTTAATTATACAGTAATTTATTAATTCGTATATAATTCCAACAAACTACAGACGCAGGCGAGACGAATACTGTGTCTACATTAAACACTCTTTACGAATCCTTGTACATTTCAAGTTAATAGGTTTTCAATTTTCTATTGCAAACAGGTGACCATTGAGATAATCTGATTTCCCACTGTATGACGAATGTATCAACTATCTAGTCTTTGTTTTTACTTACAATCTAAGAATAGAATTTTTGCCTCCTAACATCATCCAGAGGAATTCTTTATAATTGATAGTCCCTGATCCTGTCGTGTCGACCTCTTTGATGATTTTCATCAATTCCAGATGTGTCTTCGTTGTCCCAACTTCTCCAACATTTACATTAATCCCATATGATCTGAATCGTTTGAGTGAGATGGGTAACTAATGACAAAGTTCATTCTTCGGGTTTTTCTTTCTACTTTATTATATGTCCTACATGCTATCAATACTTTTTAAATTTGACACTTGAGAAATACATTGTTTTTTTTTGGCTATTCTTAATTCACCCGGGCGTGTTTTGATTTATGCCATATCTTGAAAGAATGGGGTTTGTAATCAACTGTGTTTGGATTTTTAACTAGCTGTCAGAAACCAAGGTCGGTACACATTGTTGTCTGTTGATTAAGTTCTTATTGTCTGCGTACTATATATCGACTTCATGAGTTAAATCTTATGCAGGTTAGTTTTTATGTCGTCTTGCCACACCACTGTCCCAGTTTGGAAGGGGTTTAATACTCAAAATCATGTTTAATCCCGCCACATACTTGACTCTACCTGTCCAAAGTCAAGAACCTGTAATCCTATGGAAGTCGTTTTTATGTTTGAATAAATGTTAATTGTTTTTACATTGTATACTTACATGTATCTGGCCGATAGCTGTTTCATTTGAATATCATAACTTTTTGTTCTTTTGGGCCTTTTAAAGCTTGTCGCATGGTGTGGAGGTGTGTCCTTTATTGAAGGCCATTGGACAGCCTATAGACGTTTTGGATGGCAGTTTCATAGACAATCATACCAGATCACCTTTTTCTATTTATATGCATGCTCAAAACTTATCAGATGTCTTTTAATCACGTTTATCTCATTCCCAGTATACGAAAATTTAAAAATGTTATTATACATTAAATTTGAAATATCTTAGTGAATGGTTTCAATTTATGCAATTTTACGTTTTCATTTGCATACAACAAATCATATATAATAGGAAAAATATGGGGTACATTCTCCATCCCCTTAAGAAACGAGGGGGAAATTGTAATTTTGTATCAAACAATAAGCCCCATATTTGGCCCAAATTTTTAAATTTTATGACACAACAAAATGCTGCTTTATAACCGTCTTTTAATAATTCACAACTTATACTTTTATAATTGTCATCATTTTGACAATTAGCAGGACACATTTGACTTTTTTAACAAGAATTTAAAATTTTCTGTAGAAATGTCATTTTTAGGTGTTTTATTAAAAATATATATGAGTACATAAAACCATCACGAAGACATTTTTCATAAACATGATATAGAATAAAAGATATTATGAACTTTTCATTTTTAGCCAAAATTCATGGGCCAAAAACGCGGCTTAATGACCCTTGTGCTTTGTGATGTTTAACCTTCATTCTTTCTGATTGTCCAACAAAATTACAGGTTAGAATTTTGGTTGAAAAATTATGTACAATAAGACATGGGATTAAAAAGGCGTGTGTATTTTAATCCCAGTGAGAAAAAATGGGGCGAGTAAAGATTTTTTTTAAATTTTTGAACCCATAATATTAAACGTGAGCGAATCCGAAGAACTATGGATTAATTTGAAGTGGCATAAATGAAGAAATTATTTTTATACAAGTATTTAAAAAAATCCAACTGATATGGAATATTATTTATCTCATCATAATTTTGAAACACGTTAAAATTTGACTAAATTTAGAACAAGTGACCATTGCCTTCAAACTTAAGCTAGAAGATATAAAATTATACCAAGAGATCGGAGATTTTGCCCAAATTAGATAACGAATATCACTTTTTTCTTTATTGTCGTCCAAATAATAAATTACGAACTGAACTGGAAACTAATCTAGATTTTAATTTTAAAACTTCTACCATTTAATAAATTTGACAAATCTAAATTCATCAACACCTTCTGGTACTAAAGCCGTTGCTTTTTTCATAATACAGTCATTAGAACTGAGGAGGGTAAGCCTGTTTTAATTTGTAAAAAATAGTGTTCGTTTCCTTAAAAAAATGTACATTTTTTGTAATTATATTGTCTGTTTTTATTGTTTGATTGTATTGCTTTGACCCTAATGAATTTTGTCTGCAAATAAAGATTTTTTTATCTTATCCCCTTTTTAGCTGCTTTATCGCTAATAGAATTTGTTAAACAGAGTATCTAGCATGGTTAGCCATAATATATAATTTCGTAATGTTTATTGCATTTGAGTTTAATAGTTGTATTGTCAGGCTTTTGTCTGAAATAGTTTTTTTTTGCTATTCAATATTATATAAATTTCCCTTATTATTCTTGAAACATTTTGAAAAATAGCACGAAATTAAGGGCCAAAACGGACTTTGCCGTAGTTTGTCTCAAATTTAACGTGGAAGGTAAATGAATATTTTAATCGCAAAAGAGTGGAAATTTAACTAATGGATGGTATGCGCAATTATATATAACATGACATACTTTATTGTTGAACTTGCACTGGTTTCAGAAAAGCTTACCAATATCACCAGAGGTATCCAAATCAAATTCCAGAAACTTGCCTAAAAATAAAACGTTTACAGGTTTACAGAACATATCAATGGTATGAATTAGGATAAAATGCAACTTATAAATTGTTTCCCACGAACACTTGTAAACGCATGAAATAATTGCAATGATTTTTTATATATGAAATTAACCAGATTTTAAAACCTGTTGACGTGTGATAGAAAGGTCTATTTATTGCCACAAAAGTTGTTATATTGGTCACGTTCAATAGATTGTTTCACACGTTAGGTGAACAAATTAAGCAATTTATCACATTTTTCACAGCAAAACGCGTGCCTTGAAATTTGAATTTATCGGTATTATTCATATTGGAATTTCATGAAATACATTGTAAATACAGCTGAACTCAGATTTGTCAGATTTGTCTACAGTTTCTAGCCATAGTTTTGTAATTATTTTCCGCTATTTTTTTAAATTGACAGTTTAAACAAGAAATAAGATTTTTCATTATAAAAATAACAAAGTTTTACTGGGAAAGCCTACATTTTGAATTTAAAACTGCAAATAAATCATCGCCATTTGAAATTTTGTCATAAAAAGCAAACAAAAATTAACTTTGTTTTTTCTGTTTCCAACAGTGTTTATTTTATGAAAATCCATCCACAAATAGCTTCACATTTTTTTTTTGAAAAAGCCTAGTTTTATACGAAAAATAGAGAATTTTACACCCGTCTGAATACTTTTGTCCAAAGTCTGTAAAAACACACCAGCGACTGAATCTTTATACAGTTCGCATCCGCTTTAACGAAAATTGTATAAAATTTTTCGAAATATTTTATTACTGCCCCTTCAATATCAAAAAAGGTAGCTGTTACACTTATTTATCTTTGGATTTTATTACTTTGGGTTAATATTATATGCAATTCCTTAGTATCCCTCTCAAATATTATAAAACAAGTTTTGTAAAGTAAAACATTTAATATAATCAACATTTTTATTTTTATTTTATATCGTTTTAGTGTACGTAGGTACGAAAATTTCAATATAAAAACGAGAAAATCTAAGGAAACAAAGAACATGTTGTTATAATTTTTTTGAAAAAGAAAAGGGTTGCGAGTAAAATATAAAGGTTGTGAGTAAAAACTGCAAAAATATAAAGGTTGTGAGTAAAAATTGAAAATAATAAAGGTTGTGAGTAAAGTTGTACACATCGAACAATTAATGTCAAAATTTCATAAATCAAGAAATTAACTTTGTTTACACCCGTACTTTCTTTTGTTTTTACTTAAGGTCATTTTTCTGCGTCAAAAAAACTCGATTTCACATAAAGCTCTGCGATGTCTAGAAAGTTTTTTCTTAAAAATCTGTCGACATGAGATAATTTAACTGTTACTTTTTGAACTTTTCATTACAATAAGTGTTGTAGCATTATGCCTTAAGTCAGTGTTTTACACCGCTATAGTGATTGCTTCGCAACCCCTTATATAAATTTCTGATCAAATTAACACCTTCCCAACGACTTTACGAGGAAGGACTACGAAAAGCTGTTGTACGTATACCCCCAAGAAAGCACA
>JARWCS010367427.1:0-10384 GCA_034783895.1 Geukensia demissa | reverse complement strand
TTTTTAGTGTTGTGTTTTTGTCGTTTTGGTCTTGTCCTCGTTGTTCTCCGGAGTTTGTCAGTACTTTTACATTTTCTTTTTTCCTCGAATATCCCCTTGGTATTTCTTGACACATTTTATATTCAATACATGATTTAATATTATTGTACATATTTACAATTATCTTGTAAATTTTCCCATTTATTCTATTCATTACCAATTTCCCCCACAAACCTTGTCGCCAAACTTTATCAAATGCTTTTTCAAAATCAATGAATGCACAAAATAATTTTTTCTTTTTACCCTTTAAAAGTTCAAAAAGCATGTACAGTGAAAAAATATTATCTAGCGTAGAATAGCCTTTATGAAATCCTGTTTGACTTTCATTCATAATATAAAATTTGCATAATCTATTATTTAAACTTCCCAAAACAGCTTAATATTGTAATTGGTCGAAAGTTTTTGGGATCCATAGTATCACCTTTATTCTTATATAAAGGTTTTATACACCCGACTAACCAAAGTTCTGGCAGTATACCAGTGTCAAAAATAATATTAAATATTTTTTTCATATAATGGGAGCATATGTATTGATGTAGATTTAATATATTCATTCACCAAATGCTTTATTATTCTTTAAATTTTTAATGCACAATTCTATTTCCTCTTTAGTAATTTTTTTATTTAAAAACATATTTTCTTCTTCAAAATCCTGACTCTCTGGTTCAGTTGCATTTTGAGTATGTGTATCTGAAGAATTTAACGTTTTGAAAAAATTAAATAGGTTTTCTATGGGTATATTTGGTTGATTCGGTTTCTTTCCTTGATTGAGAATTCTCCAGTAATCTTTAGGATTTTTTTAAATTAGATTTTTCTTAAAACTTTTATTCATAATCTTTTTATATTTTTTTTCTGTCATTTTAACCTCATTTGCAAGTTCTCTAGATCTATTTAATTTTTGCTGACGTTTTTTCTTTCTGTAAAGACTTCTTGCTTTATAACATTCATCAGTGAACCATTGTTTCTTTTTGTTAGAATTTACAGTTTTCTTTTTACCATCTTTTGGAATAATAGTTCCAAATGTAATTTTAGCACTTTCAATAAAAATATTACAAATTTCATTTACCCATTTATTTACATCATCCTCAGTAACATGATCACGATTTACCTCATTTAATAGAAATTCAATTTCTTGGAATTTTTCATTTGATAAAACATTTTCCTTGTAATTTTCAGTCTTATGATCAGGGTCCCATTTTTAAACTCTACTAAGGCGGTTTTCTCATTCTGTACATGTTTCATCTAAATTTTCTGTTTCGAAAATAAATTTCGCACTTAGTGGGTTATGTGCATCTGAAAATAAGCTACTAAATTCTAATACAATAAATGACAACACATATCTTAGTAAATCAGCAGTACCAATAAAATAATCTACTACTGAAGACTGTGGATGAGTTTATACACCATGTCCGATAGAGAGTAACTTAACAACAATACGAGTCCTTATCAAAGGCACATGCAAAATAAAGATATCTTTCTGCAGAATGCACGCAGTTTTAAAGACATGCTTAGGGTACCATTCCCCATGACAAAACATTTTTTCGACAGGAGATTTCATCAAACACAGTATATCTGCATTATGAATCAGGAAAATAAGATGGGTTGCCATTCCACAATCTTAGTAGTGAATATTTAGTGTTAGAAACCGAACATAAACTGCAAAATAATTTTAAATTCTAGTACTGCAAGTTTGTTGTACATGCTGCGTGCATTTTTGTTGGTAAGCAGGACCAACTGATACAGTTTTGCCAAGAGTTTATCCGATAAACATTCGGCCATTATTTTGAGTAGTAGACCAAGCAGTTTAAGGATTTTTTTTTCATTTTTCATCTATTGAACATTTTATTGGTGTGAATATTTTTTTATTTGTTTATTTTGAAACAATATAAGCATATCCAAATAACGAGCGAGTATGTTCGCTTTTTAGCTGTTAGTGTTGACGGGAAAACACATTTCTCTTGATTAATCCTGGTTTTGTAGTCAATAGATTGATTGATTGTTGGTTGTTTTACCTCCAGTGGCAAATGTTTCATCCAGATGTAGGACGAGAACAAGTTGAACAATTATCAAAATTATCGAAAGAGTGGCGGGATGGGACACAACAGGTAAACGAATTTAAACTGCCACTGGAAAATGGGAGGAATGGGACGGAACGATTAATTTAGCCTTTTGTAGCGGCATCAGCCTTCTCTTTTTCAATGAAATACACGTGGGCACGTATTGGTAAATGTTACCTTGAATTTCGGCAGTAAATAATTTCTCGTGAGTTTTGTCATTACAATAATAAAAGATACGTATGTCAATTTACTATTTGCAAACAATGAACATGAAAAGCTTAAAAATGTTGAGCTAACTTCCTTGTCTTATGTAATCTTTCTGCACATAATGATCACCAGCGACCAACATATTGTGCATCAGCTGTTGTGAAATGTTGATCCTTTTGTATTAAGTGTAAGTTATTTTTATACAGACTTGATTCCAAAATTTACGATTCCATTAAGAATTAAAATGAACTATTGCATAAGACATCAGCAGATCTGTTATTAGGTATATAAGGTTATTCGACACATTCCTACTGATTATGTGTATCAAATAGTAAATTCTTGTATAATTTTCTTTCCTACATTTGCAAACCTTAGAGAAAGAAGTTGACATGCCTTGGTATTTTTCTCTTAAAATTTAGAATCCTGCTGTCCAAAAGATATTTGTTTCTATTGTAATCAGAGACATATAATTTGTTCCATTCTTTCTTGAAAATAAAAATTGAAAACTGTAAAAGGGGAGATAAATCTTTAAAAATTTTATTTCGAAGAATGCACTATGATTTTGGACATTCTGTTTGTACAGTTTAAACAAAAATGTCGACCCCCCAAATTTTATTTTATTTACTGATGCATATATAATAGATATCTCTACGATTTTTATTTCAAAATTCTATCTGCTGGTTTGCATTCTATTTGCATAATAATGAATACGCTTTGTTAAATAAGCATTTTTTGTACCAACAGAAACTCAAAAACAAGGACTGTTTCATATATATTTGTTTTTTTATTTTTTGAAAATGTCTTGATACAGACTACATTTTGACTAGTGGGAAGTTTTAGTAATTATCTACCTTAAGTGTACCTATAGAGAGCGTAATGCAATCTTGAAATTAACTAAAAATCTAATTATATTTGTATAGTAAAGGAGTGTTGAGAAACGTTCTAAATATAGAAAAATCATTGTGTGGTATCACCTAAAAGTGGGACAAATTTGTAGTACACCAAACAAATTTTGCAATTTTTTTTTTTTTTAATTTGAGGTTAAGTTCAATAATGATATATATGATATTGTTCATCGAAACTTGCAGTGGTCGATATTCTATAATATGTCCATCACAAACTATAAACAGAATTGAGGTACTTTATTTGTCATAAGTCCAGTGTAGTATACCCATGTGAGAGATAAATAGTGACTAGTCCAAAGAGACAAAACAGATTTGAAACTAAGAGATAATAAAAAAAAAAAAAAACAAACAAACAAACAAAAGGAACAAAGGTTCGGAATCCACGAATTCCTTTACAAAAAAGGAGTGGGATCAGGTGCTCATGAAGGGTAAGCGCGCAACAACCGTGCGGAGTACGCGTTATCACAGTTCATTTGAAGGCCTTTCTTGACTGTCGATTGTATAGTTGTAAGTAACTTAGAAAGATGCTTTGTAGAGCACCTGGATGAATCTGCTTTAATCTTTCTTTATATGGACACTTCTGTAGTTTTGATAGCCAGAATAAAGAAGCCAGATCCGACTTATCTTCTTTGGTGTCAATATTAAATGAAGACAGAACCGACCTGTGGTTAACGATGATATCTTCTTTAGAAAGTGTAGTAGGTGTATATGTCGGGTTACCAGAAGTGTCTTTGAAGTCGAGCTTTTTTATCAGGCAAGCAAGGTAGTGTTTTATACAAACAAATACAATGTTATTTGAGGCTTTATCGGATGGAACAACAACAAATTTTTCATGGATGGCAAACAAGTCCCCTTAGACAGCAGGGTCCTTGAAAACCGAAGGAGCCTTAGTGCTCATCGACCCTTGTATTTTTTAAATCCGAATCTGAATTAATGATCTGGCAGTCTTGACTCATTCAGAAAGGGTGTCAAGCTCTACCTTTTCTCGCTTCGCCCATTGTCTACCATAGTCCTCAACTGAGCCATTGTTCAATAAACAAACCGACTTCAAAACGAAATTGGTCTTTGACTTCCTATGTTTTGGTTTTGGATGGTACTGACGAGAGATTACTCCTTCAAATGTACATATGTGTATAAACATTCACCATGTATATTCAACATTGGTAAACTACTGAATCGATGCCTCTGTTGGTGGAACAGTAGTTCCAAGAGTATTCAAAAGCCAAGTTGTCTGACTTGTCAAATATTGATAAAAAATTTAAGTAGCTGCACTTGTTAAAATTATAAAGCACTAAAACACAAAAAAAAGTTTTGAAACGTTTTGCACAGATTAGTAGTTCCTACTGCTGGATTTGGCATCTTATTGGATTTTTGTTTGGATATGAGTAAATCTTTTACTATGTTTGGATCTCAAGCTACCTATTGTTTTGTTTTAATGATACTGATGAAAAGTTACCATTTTTAACTTTAGAAATAGCATGTTAAGGAGGTAGACTCATGTTAAGGGACATAACTCTTATAAATCTTAAGTACGTTTGTATTAACCATTTTTATAAATCCAATGAAAGCATCTTAATAACACAGATTAATTTTGATCTGTTTCTGTTGAATGCTTAAAGAGCTCTTCAGGTAGCAGAATATCAAAAACATACTCCTGATTTCAAGAGTTATCTCCCTTAACCTAGATCTACTACCTTAAAATCAACATATTTTTTTGACATTCGTTAACTTGTGTTTTAACATTATTTTACCTACTCCTTTCTGTCCATAAATGGATTACTTGTCAAGTGCACAATTACACAACTTGCGGTTTCTGTCAATTTTTCCTTGTTGATCTACAATTAAGGTGTGTTCAACTTCCTAATAATTATATAACTTCCTTCACAATGGTTGGTTTTTTATACATTCAATTGCATATGCCCATGTAGGCGTGTTCAACTATTTTTTTAAAAAGAATGTTTTCACTTTCGAATTACACTCCTTAAATTCGAAAAAAAATTAGTCTAAGCAAAATAACCCAAGATTCAAAATGTGCCAACATATCTAATTATAACTTGCATTTTCCATTCTTATTGGTATGCTATCTTACAAGCTAAACCTCTACATTTAATGAGCACACAAATGCCCAGTTCCAAGGCTGGTCGAGTTTTCTAATGGCAATCGTTCGAAATTTAAGACGGAACTTGGAAAAGTCTACATAGTCTATGCTCTCAAACCTCCCCAGCAAAAGAAAAAAAAACTGTTTCTTACGTTTTGTTTCATTGTTTTGAAAATTTTGTCATATTTTTATTGAAGTGACTCTTTTTTCAAACATCGCTTACTCAAATTTATTAAGCAAACTAACAAAAATTTTATTGACTGACTTTTACACTTGATCACACTCCTGTTTTGTAAAGAGTTCATGGATTCCAAGCATTTGTTCCTTTTGTTTTCGTTTTATATTAAGCTTTTAGTTTGTTTCAAGTTAGTCTTGTCTCTTTGGACTATGCACTCTTGATCTCTCGCATAGGTATTCTACACTGGACTTGACAGGGAAGATTAAAATATTATGGCCAATATAAAAAGCCAGTAAAGCACCCACTAAACACTTTCCTGTTCCTATTTGCCTAAATTATAACAGGTGTTTGGACCATTGGAAAATATCTGCAAATGAAAATAATCCTGATGTCAAATATGTCATATTTTGTGTTCATACAGGAAAATAGTACTAAAGATTACTAAAGTAAGAAAGTATGACGTCCCTAATATGCTTCTTGCTGGTTTCACTTGTGGTGAAAAACAAAAGGATCAAAGTAAAATGCTTGTCACATCATCATGCCTATATCTCAGTCCTATAACAATCTGTGCTACACACAAAATGAAGCACGACAATACCTCATGCTCATATCGCTTATAAAATATATCACATGATCCATATCAGCTTTGCTCGGCATAATATAAGAATCAAACCACGTAGTTAAACGACCAAGATGTCAGGACGAGCTGCATTTTGAAGATATAGAGAAAAATAAAATATGAATTGTATATGTCATAATCTGCACACGGTTGTTATCCAGACAGAATTAGAATAAAACTCACCTAGTTGTTTTCTTCCTTATTGATTGAGGTATAAGTCAATTAGGTATAGCATACACTTAACACAACAAGCGATATGCGATTGATCATAAAGTGTTCACTGCATAAGGACATTATATGACATAAAGCAACTTATATAATTTTTTGCATCGTTACATTGTATTATTACATATGTAATAGAGATAAGTTCGTTTTCCGTGTCTAATATGGAACAAATTTCCCTTTGATTATTATGCCTTCAGGGTTGATACGAGGGTTAATATGGATTTTACATTGTAAATCCATATAGGCCACCCGGATTGATGTGGCTTTAGGTTGTAAATATTGGCCTCCAAGCGCTTCTAAAATGTATTTATTTCTGAAATGAATAAATAAAAGAATTATTAACCGGGGTATAATCCTTCTATTAAGTAACTTAAAAAATACAGACAAAAATCATGTTATAAACAGATCATTACATGTCGCTGTTCAAATCAACCACAGTCCCATTCGTGACCCCTAACGTCCCTCGGGGCCAATATAGGGGTCTCGGGGGATGATACCTGGAGTGATATGTGGAAAATGACATGTTTTGATCAATAATTATTGAAGCTAATGCATAAGCAAATTTGACCCTGCAGTTTGTAGACTATATCCTTTGAAATTAAGTGTTTTAATTCTCCCAGATGCCTGTATTAGATATGACACCTTAAAGAAACATAACCTCTCCTATTTTTATGTTTTGATCTTAATATTTAAAACCACTTGAACGTCTAGACATCATCTACATTTAAGTCAAGATGTATCAACTATATCAGATACTTCAATGACAACTTTGAGTGCCTACTAGCACTTAACGTCCAGTAGCAAATATTTCATCTAGGAATAGAATAAATTAAACCCCAGTTGTCAGACTTGTCTGGCATGAAATTTATCAAACAATGTTTTACATAAATCTGCTGCATTTATTAAATTCTAAAGCACTGAAAATACCGAAAGGCCTCGAAGAGTATTGCACTTAGTAGTTGTCTCTGCCGTCAGATTTGGCTTCCTATTTCGAATTGTTTGGATTTGATTGTTTGGATTTGAGTGCTTCTTGCACTATGTTTGGATCTTGGACTTTCTATGTTTTGGTCCTAATGCTACTGATAAGAGGTTACTCCTTGAAATGTGCATATAACATACATAACGTCTCCATATTTATTCAACATTGGTAATTCTGTAATTAACAAGAGCAACAAACTTTGCGTGATACACGGTTCTTACTTGTCATGGGGACGGTCCTCTCGAGTGTGGAAGGTCGTGGGTTCGATCTCCGGACAGATGAAACAAAATAATTAAAAATTGCTTCTTCTCCGCCAGCAACAGGAGTATAGGCCCAGAGTCATTATAATATGTCTGTGTAAATTGGTTTTTTCTTGCGCATTGTTGATGTCGTTACCTTGAACGTTAAAAATCCGTCTCAACGAGTCGGGTTCACACCAAGCAGGGTTCATTCATGATCATTCATTTTATGCTCTCGTGCTGAATATACATGAAATGTTTGTCGCTGGACGCAAAGCAAGAATTTATCAATCAATCAATATAAAGACGGAGATTTCAGTCTGGTCTTTGTCTTTCAAATTTTTTGTATTTGTTTGTATGAAACTGGGGCATAATTTGCCTAATTTTATGAAAACACGTCTAATTTGTTTGGGGTGATGTAGAGCTCGTCACAAGGAGTGGAATTCCGTCCTCGTTGAAGGCCTCGTAAAACTTCTAGATTGAACTATTTCAATCTTTTATTACGGAGATGGAATATGGTGCCCTTCACATTAACCCCATCTCTCTCTCTTTTTGTTTAAGCCTTATTTGTCGAACCTACACATAGGGATTTCACGACCACACAAAATGTGACATTTTCTAAACATGTCAACAAATCTTGTCGCGATCAGGTTTTCCTGTTGTAACCTGACATCAATTCAATAATCCCCACATTATTTGATACATTAAACGTTTTTGTTTAAGTTTTGGTGACTTTGTTCAATACACAGAAAGGATTTTTATTCGCTTTTATACGCATCTGTAAAATAATGTGAACTTTAAATAACTTATACATGATAGAGTTCTTTAATTCATTTACCCCTAGCCGACCTGTTGTTCGAAAGAGGTCTTGTTATTTAACTAAAACCCGGAATAACTTCATCGATTCCCTTCTTCGTTATGATGCTTTGGTTCATTGTCCAGTTTTTCGATCAACAGAAAAAACATTGAATTTCCTTTCTATTATTTGTGCAGAAAGTCCAATAACATATCTATTCAAAACTTAAAAGGCATATAATGAACAACAAGGGTTTATCAAACTGGCCAAAAAGATTAAATTCTACCGTCCTTTGGTGGGAGGCGGTCTCATGGACAATCATGCCACATCTCCTATTTTATATTAGAATTAAAAGTCTCTTTCGCAATTAATAACAAAACAAAACAGCAGGGATACAAAAATATGTCTATTGACAAACAACTAGAACAAATGGGTGTTAGTTGCATTATATTACTACTGAAATTCAACCAATAACTGTATTTTAAATACTAAGGCGTTTATATTTCAGGGATTATACATGGTGCAGGTCCGTATATAAAGAATGTATGGCTGTGTCACGTGGTTTCTATCATTTGTGTCATGGCCTGTGTGTGCTCTATGATGAACTTGGCAGCCATTGCTGTTAACAGGTAATTCTTTGGATGTTTTAAGAACCGAAAAATTGTAACAACAAAATCAACATACACAACATAGTTTCACACTTATTTTGTGTCTAACCAGTTAGTGAAAGTAGTTTTTTTTTTAGAAATAGTATCACGCTGCTCACTGGTTGGGTAAAGAATTTTGAACCAAACCTTTAAGCTCTTTGAATCGTAAATATTTTGCTTCACCATTCCCTAGAAATTCGATTTATATGTCTGCTGCAACGACTACTTCATTTTGCCATTGAGAAAAGTTATAATTTGTCCGTAAATCATGACGTCACTGAATAAGACGATGACGTCTTGAAACCAAACAAATTTGTGCTTCAAATTCTTTGAAACAAGATTACATCTTGAAAGCTGTTAACAATACTTTTGTCACACGAAATTCATTATAAAGATAAAGCTCCGCAGCAAAGTCATCTTGAAGATTACTTCCGCTGTCAGTAGATGCTTTGGTTCAATAAGGGAGAGAATTTGGATTTCGCACAAAACATTTTTTATAAAATAATAACTGTTTTATTGTGCAAGACGATTTTACTTAAATAAAGAGATTATAAAATATATTTTTTAAATTAGCCTTTTAATTTGTATGACCATGAATTTGATGTAAGTTAAGTTTTCGACGTCATAAGTCCTCATTAATGGTCATAGAACATAGGCCACAACTGGCTAAGCTGGCACTGAAAATAAAATGTTTATCTGACATGTCGAAGCACGAATAAAGTCTAAATGTCATCCAGGTAGCATCTTGTAGATGGTGAAAACGTGAAAATAGAGAAATGAACAAAATGTTTGACACCACTTCAGACTTATTTTAGATATTTTAAACTCCCTTTCATAAGGCACTCCAAATATTTGTTGAAAAATGTGATATTATTCCTCATAATATTAATAAAAAACGTTGTTTTTACCTTATAAAATCTTACTATGAAAATTCAATGCAATAAATCATCAATATTTTAACTGTTTGCAACAATAATAATGATCTATAGCACCAAGCAACAGTTCTGGAATTGTTGCCCCGGTTAATGGTTTTGTCTGTTGGAGCATGGGCGTGGCTTAATTTCTATTGGTTGATCATGTTATGTGTTCTGATCAACAAAGTATAACAAAACAGTGATAGACTGGATCATCGGACAACAGCTGTTTGTTTGATCATTAGTCTGAACTGTTGGTTCAGCCAACGGCTTGTGGCATTATTTTAGTCCTCGGGTCAAACGAAACGACTGATGTCCTCGAACCCAGTAAATAAATGTATACTATGAAATACAAATTTTCAATTCTGTTTCTGTTTTTATCTTAACCATAAAATGACGATATATTAATGTAGATAAGTCAAAAATTTTAGTTTTTAATTCAAATGGGAAATCTCACATCAACAGATTTAATTATGACAAT
>JARWCS010367416.1:0-10387 GCA_034783895.1 Geukensia demissa | reverse complement strand
TGTTTAGTAGGATTTGCCAGCCGTTTTATGTCTGTTTATCTCATTTGTATCATGCAGCGACAACTGTGACTATAAACTTAAGACTTTGTAATAAAGAAAATAAATAACGACGTAATAAGGCTTGTCGTGAATGTATGTAACTAACTGGAGTAAAACAAATGCATTTTTTACTTCCATACTTAAATATTTGCAAAGAATATGAAAAAGATTGCCTGTTTGTTTACAAAAGTCGTTAAAGTACAGAAATCACATTTCGTGGGTTACAAAAATCAACCGTTTTTACGATTCGCTCTTTGTATATAGTGATGACTGTGACAGAGACAGGAGAAAAAATAAAAAATAAATATGTATATATGAATATATGATGAGTGTGACTTCTGTTGAAATTGATTAAATTACACAACTAGGAACCTAAGAGAATGTTTTATGTATTCGAAAACGTGTTTTGATATAAGCTCATTCTGTTCATCTGTTAGATCATTACTCCCCCGAGTTAAAAGATTAAGGTTAATCGCTAAAGCATCAGGTTAGCCAGTTTGGATTATTAAATAAGTTGGTTCGAATGATTTAATAGCAATTACATTCAATGGAAAAATGGTAAGCATTTTCACTGTTAGAACCACATATACAGGATGGGTTTGGCACAATGTTGACTCTGGTTAGGTCATAATTCAAAAACGAGGCAGAGCATCTAAGTTGCGCTAGAATTACATTAAGCTTTCTAGGACCAAACGAATAGTAATCTGAGATACTTTTAGGTTGTTGAATTTTCCTCAGCTCATTTTTAAATCTAGAGTCTGATCTTACCAACAATATAGTTCTACAAAGCATCTGAACAGTTAACATTGAATGAAGTATCGTCTTAAACGAGAAATTTTGAGAAAATATTTTGTTTATATACGGCCTATACTTGTGTCTAAAAGCAAAGTTTTGGACAATTGTGGGTCAAATAACATTAAAAATAGAGTAAAATCTAAAAAAAAAAAAACCAAATAGAGGCTGCTAGGATAATTACAGGTCTTAGAATTGGAAAAACTTTCGGTTATTCTTGAATTTACAAAATGATAATGCCCCACAATAACTGAAAATGCGATCCCTAACTATTCAAAGTACTACAATCTATCCCTTAAGAAATGGGCGCGACATTATTGTTCCTTTTTGCAGACTGTCCCTTAAACAAGCTTCTTTTATTCCGTCTGCTATCGGACAATAAAACAAACTGATGAATACGTTAGATATTTAGATTCTTTCTTAACGTAAATGTTTCAAAGAAAGAACATGGAATGTGTGCCAGAAAGACACAATTCACATCTTTTTTTTCTGGAATGTTCGCTGCATCTTTCTTTTATCAAACAGATTGTAGACAAAATAGAAAAACAATGATTGAAAATACCTAAATTTCACTGCGTGTGAAGCGCTTTTCTGGATTAACCTTGATCAGGTCCACTGAAAACATTTAATTACGTGCAGGCGCAATGAGAGAGCGTCCCTACCGTATTGCAGTAATGTTGAGGTAAGACTAATCGGACCAAATAACTAATACAGACTAAAATATAAGAATTAACAACGTTGGAAAGATGTAAAATGCATTTTTCCAACATAAATTCCAGTACCAAAAAAAAAAAAAAAAAAAACAAAAACAAATAAGAACATACAACTCAAGCAAGGGAAGCTTTTAGCCACCTCCACACAACACACGAGAAAAACTCCTTAATAATATTTAAAAGAAAGGATACGGAATATATGCCAGAAAGACAAAATGCACTGATTTCAGAATTGTACACTGCATTATTTCTCGTTAAGCTGTTGCATTTAGTTCACTAGATTTCCGAGGGACACGAAACGAGTTCTTAAAATAGTGCCTTGCATTTCTTTCTTTTATCATACAGATTGTAGACAAAATAGAAAAACAACGGTTGAAAATGCCTAAATTTCACTGCTTACAAATTACTTGTTGTATCGTCCACGAAAGTTATTAAACATAACTCTGAAGTTCATTTCAGTTCCTTTAAATAATGGGAAAATGAAGCTTGTGAGTTTGTTTGCATAAAATAACATTAGAAAATTTGGCTGTACATTCTAAAACATCATACGTCCGTAACTAAGACGTAAAACTGTTATTATGCCCGTCCATTTATTCGTATCTCACCATAATAAACGCGATTTTTAAAGTAAATTCGAAAAAAACTTTGAGTTGTAGGTGTACCAATTTTTAGGGGAGGCAGTTAATTACAGGCGTAAAGGCACGCTCGTACATGCGGTCTACTCAAATGCAACTATACTAAGATTGCCTAATTTTGGGGTTGTAACTTGCAAACATATTACATTTTTCTAAGACTGGTTTGCATAGGCTTTAAGAAGTAGATTTTTGTAGATAATATAACTTCCAATTTAGCATGCTGATATTTTGAAGATGTGTAGAGTAGGATGGTCAAACGAATAGCGACTAATACGCTAAGAAATATTTCCTACAGTTGAATAAAAATCAATTTTCTCAAAAGCATATTTATGTTTAGCAGAAAAGAAATTGAAATAAGGAACTTCTCATTAGTATCTTTGTTGTGGCCAAATTGGAGCAATTTTAGTTGGCAAATAATGTTGCTAGACGTCATAATCCATTATTTAAAGGAAGTGAAATAGATTGCCACTCTGCTTCATTCCTTAATGATGATTTACACAAAGTAAACATCAAAATAACGCGGCTTGTAGCTGCGGGGTACATCATGAAACTGTGTACCAGTATCTTCTGAAATTGGATAAATATTCTGATAAATATTCTTATACCATGCAGAACTACTAAATAGTTTGGGGTTGCTACGTCATTGATGTTAATGTTTTTACTTTTAAAAGGAAGTACTGATTTAGACTGTGATCAAAATATCACAGTCATTAAAAAAACGTTTATCGTTATATCAAAGGTACCAATCAATTTTGTTGTGATTGTCTAACCACACATTACCACATTTTTGGTTTGTTTGTTTTTTTTTCTTTTTTCTTTTTTCCTGATATCGATACAGTTTGTCTAGTGTCATCTCTTGTATATATATAGTGTATATATGTTAACACTAAACTAAACACAATAAAATTGGTATCCGAAGTTTTGTTTGCTATTATCGGCATGATTCATACTGTTCCTCGCACAGAATAAATTTAATATCTGAGATTTTACCTACTATCACTTGGTTGATACCACTAGCGCCTTCGACAGATGATACCGATGGTGCCTTGTAAAAAATAAAATTGGTAATTGAGATTGTATATGCAATTACTGGGTTGGTACTGCTAGTGACTCGAACACAAACAAATAAGTTTCAGAGATTTAACCTACTATGACTGGTTTGATACCAATAGTGACGGGTGCATGCCCGACTTAGCCTAAACACTAGGACAGCGCTTGTGCAAGACCGACCGCGATACTACTGCATGGTGACCACAACATTGTTGAAAACAATTTTCTACTTTAAAAACTTTAAAATCTTTATGGCTTCTGTCGATGATTAAACTAGACAATGATCGAAACGCGAAAGAGATGATTCAGATACAACTTTTGAATGAGTGAAGCCTGTGAGGTTGTTAATACAAATACGAATTGACAAGAAGAAACGACGATCATCTATAAACACGCAAAATCGTTCTTTAAATATCTGAGTGTTGTCATACTGGGCTACATGATAAATATATTGTTGCCACTGACGACAAAGCCCCTAACAAGATTGTTTTTGTTTGTAAATCACATTACATAGATCACTTGATAAAAGAATTTGTCGTTGACAATTCATTAATATGACCTAATATAAACCCCGACGACACTTAAAAAAAGAAGAAATCCTTGACATTCTTCTGCCAGTTTTGTCTTCATTTTGAATTCCAAATATCAGGAATAATTTGGTATTCCTTCACATGACCGCATGAATTTCAAAGCTACATAAATATCCTTAAAATCGTTTGTTTAAGAGGAGCCAAAAATGCAATTCACAGGATTTTAATGCTGTTTTTTTTCTATTGAATTATGAATAATGAAAAAAAATGTTAACATTAAAAATTCTGGAACACATTCGTGATTTGGGGGATTTTTTATAGCCCCGTTGGATTTTTTTGCCACGCTCTTAGCACGTTAAAGACCCCTATCTAAGAGCCCGGCCTTCAATAATAAACCGGAGTCCATATCATAACGGAAGCTGTAATAGGCCCCAAAATACAATATGTGAAATTATTCTTAATACACGACAATCGACCGAATCTATTGGAAAATGGTGAACGAATAACAATTAATGCCAATTTAAACAGCGACAACCACTGGACTACAGGTTCCTTGCTTGAGGCAGGCACAATAATGTATATGGTGGGATTAAACCAGTTTTTGCTCAACCCTCCCCTGAACATGGGACAGGGATGTGACAAAACATAACAAAAACACACATTGAAATCACTTGGAACGGCTTTTACACCTGAGTTCGATAATAAAAACCAACACCAACTACAGTTAAAGCAATACATGATACAACAAAAGTTTCGACCTCGAACGAGTTCTCACAGTTGCTGTCTGTTAAGTTCAAAAAGCAAAAGCAACCGACCAGGAAATCAAGTGTTCCTTAACTACGATATCAATTTAAACAATGTCTTGTAACCAGACACTTGACTTGCTCTTACAGGGATTTTTCAACGTGTTTAGAATGTAACATCCTCTTAAGATATGGACGCTTATGAATTTAAAGCCAGAGAAGCCCTTTTAGAGGACCAGTGCCTCGTGTTCGGAGATACCAAATACCTATTCCTCCTTTTAGGGAGAGGATTTTTAGTATTTATAGACCTTCAATAACCATTCCTTAATAAAGAAAAAAAATAAGCTTGATATCAAGGACACAACAGACACTATAGACCTTCCACTTATCTTGAACTGTATCTGGAAACTGGAGACTGAAGACTCTTTGACAAACAACATGAACGACTTCAACTTACTTATCAACTTTTTTAGCAAACCTCACTGATGTTCATCGTATGTCGTATACATTTCACTTTAAAGCTTTTTCAAATTTTTATACCAGTTGTAATAGTCTTCTTGACAGGGTTCATCTTCTGACACAAAGAATTGCTTTTAACAACTGGGTCAAAACAGGTTACGCCACTGCAGCCGACTTACTTAACAAAAGTGTACGTGGATATCTATATTCGTGCAATGCCCCAAAATGACAGACGTGTCAGCGATTGACAAAATATAATACAGTTAAATCTACAGTTAACGGTATAGATTTTTCACTCGCATTTCCATCTGACATCATCTGAAAAACTAAAGGTATCATTTATCTTTTAACCACCAGGTTGTGAAGTCCAGTATGTAGGGCAAACTGGGTGTGAACTGTTGCGACGAACAAAAGAACGTCTTTACCGTTTTCTAAAACACAGAAATGTTTACTTTTTCAACATCTGGCTAAATATAATCACAATCTTAAATTATATAAAAACAACATTGACAGTCACATAAACAGTTCGTGAACTCACGTAAAACATCAGAATTGGATTGGATAAAAAATTGCAAACAGCTTACCCCCTCGACCTTAATGATAAAATTATGGGCAAAGGGAAGATATCTCGAAAATCATCTATTAACATCATGAACATTATCGAAAGAAGAAAACGCAACCCTAGGTCTCATGGAATAAATCGTGCTAAACATGCTAAACAACGCACCCCCTTTAAAATTGACTGGACTGAATGTCGCAGAGTCAATTATGATGCTCTTTCGTCCTATTACAAAATGGTGTAAAAGAGAAAATGCCGATGAAAAAACTATCAATGCTTTTCTCAATCTGGATTCCACACCCCGAAAGCAGTCTCATTTCTTTCTAGTATTAAAGCTCAATTTCAAAAACTAGGAACTCTGCTCGGTTTTTGTTCTACCTGATAAAGCCGCCAACAAAGTGGTCGTGGTGTGTCGTCAAACTACATAAGGTACTTAAGAAGGAAATCTTTAATTCTTCTACCTTCAAAGCCAGGTACTTAACAGAGAGTCAGATAGTGAACAGTCACATTACTTCCACAGATAAGCTTATGGCTCTGCTGCACAATTTTGAGTCCTTGGTTGCCTAAATTACACAATAAACCATTTAGGTACCATTTATTTCAGCGTCCAGTAAGTGTACTACAACTAAACATTCTGTCCCTTTGACAAGTGCGTACTCTTAATTAAAACAACTTATCTCTTAACTTTGTGGACCTAAAACCTGTTGAACTAGTTATAACCCTAGTGAACTAAAGGCAACAATCTAACAAGAAATTATGCAGTGCCCAATCCAGAAATGACGTGGATTGTGTCTTTCTAGCATAATTCTTGTCCTTTTTTAATAATTATTATGAATTATTAAATAAAGCTTACGAACAAAATGGTATAAACTATTTTTTGGGTGTAAAAATCACTTAAAGTTTAAATAAATTACACTCTTTTGATATAAACCCTTTGAAACTGTTGATAGTTATGATTTCTTTTTATATTTCACTGCCAAATTACTGTTTAAAAAGCAGAAATGATCATATTCGATTGAATTGTGTTTCTATAAAGCAAATAGTGAGTACATTTGCTGCAGTAGAGAAAGGTCCCTTTTCTCTGTCGAAAAAGACAAATATAAAAGGTATACTTGCCGAACATGTGAGGAGATGATTGATTTTGTCAATTTCCTTCTTGAAAACATTTTTATTCTCTTTGGCAATATCATCTATAAACAGGAATAATAATTGGCGCACATTGTGCTCTCTTGTTAACAGATTGGTTTTTTTTTACCGTAATGAATCTCAGTTTGTGGCCAAACTTCATAAGGATCCTTCTAAGTCAGATTTAATAGACAAACATAGCAATACCTACCGCTACCATGATGATATCTTTTCGAATAATAAATCGGATTTCTACAAATCACTACCGAGATTTATCCAACTGAATCAACCTAAAAAAATAATGGCCTCTAATGTCCATTTCTTTATTTAGATGTATATTTTGCAATGTAAAATTAACACCAAAATTAATGACAAGAGGGACGATTTCTCATTTCCAATGGTTAATTTCCCCTTCCATGACGAGAATTTTCCTTTGGCTCCTTCATACGATGTATTAATTTCCCAATTTGTTCGTTATGCCGTGTTTGAAGCGGCGTTTCAGATTTTGATGAACGCAATCTATGTTTAACTGAGAATTATTAAACCAAGGATTTTGGTACCACAAATTAATTAAAATATTAACTAAATTCTTAATAAATATAAATTTTTCTTATCAAAATTTGGATCATCTGATGAAAATCGGGATATCAAATTCTTCTGTTTACGGCATCGTGGTAAATAAAGCTCGTAAATACGTGGTCTTTAAAATTCATTAGGTATTATAATTAAATCTTTAAATCTGTTTTTTTTTGCACTAACATTGACTTTCTTGTAAATAGCTTAATACTGAACTAAACAGTCTAAATTTATACTAACATTTTCTACTTCCTGTCTATATGTTTTTTATTTGAAATTTACAAAATCCGATGTTATTTTTACTTCTAATGACATTTTTATTTAAAACACTAAATAATTTTCATTTAACCGGTCCATATGAAAAGCATACACTGTCAACTGTAGAAGTGATAAATGATGTTGAATGATCCACCAATGTTAAGATGATTTTTCAAACGACATAACTCATATATTAACATGATTATAGTCATTGTTTATCAAATATTTCTATTTTTCAGAAAACCAAACATTTATTTCCCCAAGAAATTAACTAATTCGAGAACGATTAATCTTTAAATAGGTCATTTTCATGTACAGACTATGTAATTTATATCTTAAATGTACAAAGCTCAAATGACAAACAAAGACTAGTTATGCATACAGGAACAGAGTCTGAAGTGAAAACAAGCTTAGCTGTAGTGGGTTTTTGATATGTATGAATAACACCCTGTCTGATTTTTATATGGACTGCTATTTTACGCCAAAAGCAATATCACTCTCTGTAATATGGATGCCAGTGAAATCTATGTCATTTACCACTCTGAATAAGTTTCATATCATTAAAGCTTCAGATTGGTTTGTAACCGAAATTGACTTACTCCGATGTTAAATCTGGACAGACAATTTAATCCGTATTTTCCAAATGTTGGTTTATGGATGAAACCGTATATTCCTAATGTCTTTGTTTTTTTAATTGGGTTCCGTATTTTCCAAATGTTTGTTTTGGTTTTGGTTTTTGGGGGTTCCGTTTTGTCCTAATTTTTGTTTGGTTTTTGATTTTTTGTGTTCTGTACTTTCTAAATGTTAGTTTTTTGGTTTTGTGGATCCGTATTATCTAAATGTTTGTTTTTTCAGTTTTCTCTGTTTTGTTGTCTTCGGTTGTTGGTGTATAAATGCTGAGCTTTTTACTATCAGCTCTTTATTGAGATGAAACGCGTCCATCTTGATGTTTTCTCAACATCACCATTTAATAATGTAATCAATTGTAATGTAATGGAGTACTAAATGAAGGCTGCACTTTCCTTGTCTTGGATATGTCGTATTGTCTGGAGTGATTTCTTAGTCATCTAAAATGTATAGTTCTTTTTACCAGTAAAATATTTGAGAACATGAAGAAATATATTATAATAATCTACCATATTGATAGTTTTGAACTTTCTGTGGCTTTTTAGTGAGATATAGAAACTAGTTCTTGTATGTTTGGTAGCACTGTATTATTACAGGTGTTCTTATTGTACATAAATATGAAGTTCGCTTCACTTTCACTGACATAAGTGTATATAAATCGTTAAGAAGGTTTCTATGTTCTTCTTGAATAATTATGCAAAAGCAAATAAAATAGTCTTAACATGATTAATTTGTGCGACATCTACTTTAAAGAATGTTATATAACCTGGACAGGTCGCGTGCCCCGCATTCCAACTTATTTATAACATTAGTTGAAATCATTATTAATATGACACACATGCTATTTTTGGGGGGTTATCATGGACGAAGACTTTGCACAAAACCATGATGTATGTATTCACTGAATTAGAATGTGTTTTGTTAAATTATGGAAAGAAGAATACATAACCACCAGAAACTATTTTAAAATATTTTCTTCCACATTACTTGACAATTTCTATTATAATCAAAGTACTTTGTAAACTTTAATTATTTGATTACCTTGTAATGTTATTTTTAAGATAACAAAATGAATGATGAAACATAATTTTGTACGTTTTAGCCATATATGCGTAGACCTAGAAGTGTGATATTGAACAGATTTACTAAATTGTTACTATATAAGACCTAATTGCCTCCGCCTTTTTGCCTTTATTAATTTTAGGTCCTGAAAAAGTAAACCAAATAACATTATTTCGCTAATGTAATTTTAAACTTCAGATATTAAACTTAATTCGAACATGGGAAGCTAATGATTCCTTTTCTAATTTTCATAAATAAAGGGACTATAACAGCTCTTACAGTTAAACGAGGAATTCAGAATGACTGTGATACAAGCTGGTCTAAAGCTATTGTGATTTAAATGTGGATTTCTAAAAAAATGAAAAAAAAATCTGATACAATAAATAAATTAAGGCCCATCTCCTATTGTAACAGCATTACACTACTTAATGTCTCCATCATTCAGACAATTATTTACCATTCTATACGTAAGGAAAAATTAAAAGATTAGGTTAACTTGTTTGAGTGAAAAAATGGCGAACCCAGGTGTAAGCCTTTGGTCTTAGGAAAGGGATTAAAATACACTTCTCTGATTCTAAAGTTAACAACCGCACTACAATTTATCTTATGAAGCAGACTTCATGCAGGGGAGAGAAAAAGAAGCTTGCTGGATCTGAAAGTTTTACGTTACGCTGTATATATGTTTTGCTTTCAATTAATAATTCCACGGGACAAGGCATGCTTGCCCTACCGGAACACCTCATCCCACTCCTGTTTTGAAAAGGAGTTCGTGGAGACTACGCTCTCACTATACAGTTTGCATGGAATGACTTCTCCACAATATTTCTTCAAAACATAAGAAATGCTGTGGCAGGGTGTTATGTATCTAAAAGATAATTAAGTTCCTGTTTTTGTAAAGATGATATGTTATTCTTAGAGTTAAATATATGTGGCTTTTGGAAATTTATAGCAAAAGTGTTCTTGGTGTAGGAATTTTGTGTACTAATATCAGTTTACAGGCCATGGAAATTTTCTTTGACCAAAATATTCATATGATAAAAACATGGATTTTCATGACACTTCAATCATACAGATTTTGTGAAAATAGTCAACGCTCAGGATCATATTTTTGCAACTGATTTAAAATATTGGGTTACCTCCTTTCAAACGAGCTTAAATATGCGTGCATTACTACCCGTATATGTTCATGTCAAATCCTTAAACATTGTTTTTTACATTG
>JARWCS010367395.1:0-10387 GCA_034783895.1 Geukensia demissa | reverse complement strand
CAGGGACGTAACTTTTTTTTTTTTTGACTAGTATATATTTTAAAAACACACATTTATGTTTTACTGGATACTTTTCTAATGTTGTATTGTTCTAATTGTAGCTTTTGCATATATTCGTAGCTTCGTTTTTTTATATTTCTAAATCATGGAAATCTAGTCGGTAGATTTATACCGTAAGGTTTAGCTGTACTTTTGAAGAAAAAGATCGGTTCATAATAAAAAGTAACAATACTTATTACGTTCATTTTCGTCCAAATCATATACCATGGTTACAGTTGACAGATGTAGAAGAGATAATTTTTTGTTTGACATACGGCAGACATCATAAAGATGATTTCATGTCTGGCTGACATACTATCCTTTGTTAACATTCAACCTTTCAGTACTCTGTCGACTAACAACCATCTTTATACCTCTACGACATAACTTATACCGTGTTGTGTACGTTTAGTCAAGAGTCGAGGACATTGGTTGATCGTATTCATTTATTTTGGTTTTTTTATTTATATGTATAATATTCAGTTAAAATTTGCTTTTTGTTCGTGTAGTCATCTCGTTTTTATGAGGCAATATAGAGCTAGTCACAAGGAGTCTTTTGTCATGTGACTTGAGCTCCTCCTATATCATGTATATTTTTAATTTTATTGTTTTGGTTAATTTTAGAATTCTTGAATTTAGCATGTTGCAGCAACCCACGACCCATGAAAATCAAACAGAAAGTCACCCAATCCGAAATTAAGATTGGCAGATTGATGCACCAGAATATGTCATGTAAATATGCACATATAAAATTGCATATTCCTGTGACAAAAATTGTTTTACTTACCTTTTAAACGTGGATTATATCCAAGATAATAATAGTATGTCCTTAAGAATTATTACATTCCGTTAAAATATAAATTTGGACAGTGCCGATAATTTTTGATTTCCTACTTTTACTTATAAATATGAACATAACGCAAGTAATAACGGAAGCATCATGAATGTAAGTTTTGGAATTTACTGTCTAGGGAAGATAAAATTGTACTTATCAGTTTAAACTGCAGTTATAATAATAGATTCCTCCTTTAATACGAAAAACCAAATATTAACACCCCTATTTTCGGCAATGGACTTGATATTTTTTATGGCAGGGAAAATCTTATCTGAGTACCCTAAAATCACATAATGGACTATATAAAATCATAGTATACTAACCCGCCAGGTTCGGCATTCTTTGACAGTTCTGTGTAGACCACTGCGAGGGTAACTTCTTTAGAAATGTCTTGTGATTTTGTGAGTACATATTAACTATGCATTGGATCCAAGGATTAATTGTGGCTAGTGTGTTGGCAATTGATATTTGAAAGGAACAATATAGTGGACCAATGTGTTGGTCATATTGCATGGAATTCGTTGTGAGATTCGAAGTGCATCCCATGTATGTTGACAAGTGAACTGTGATGCCATTGGAATATTATGATACCTTGTTCGGGTAAGGGATTTGGACCGTGTGTTGGTTGAGAGAATATTCAGTTGTTGTGCACGTTGTAACTTTGTAGAGTTAAGGAGGGAATAAGGCCGTTGTTGGCAAGTGTATATTGATTCCCTGTGCACATGGTAACTCCATCGTGTAATGGAAAGGCTGTTTTTTTTTTTTTTGGGGGGGGGGGGGTTAGTGAATATTCGATCCCTTGGCCTATTGCGTTTTTAGGTTAAGTGAACGTTCCCTGTGACACCATTGTGTTCAAAAGGAATATAATGCATTGTGACAGAATCGTTAAACGGCAGGTTTTATCCAGAGGACTTGCTATTCAAGTGTAATATCCGTTTTTTTATTTTCCAGTTTAGTTGGCTACCATCCAATGTCTGTTATGTACGTCACCTTGAATCCCGGGGTAACCCGTTAACTAACCTAGAGAATGTAGTAAGCATTCTGTGAGACGCCAGGCCTACATTTTACAATGTGTTGAGATTTGATGTTAAGTCATTTGATGTGTTCAAATGGCACCTGCTTCCACCCATGTAAATATATTTCATCTTTCTTTCGTTTTAAACATATTTTTTCCTGATTTGGATGTTATTATAACGGCTGATTTGACAAAAAAATGTTACTGATGTACTTCCTCCCGATGCAGTATCGTTTTAGCATACTCCACATAAATTACCAGGCCTTTTTCTTGCCATTGTTGAAAAATTGAAACAATCTTGGTAGGCTCGAAAAGTAAGTCCGATGCATAGAAATCCTTAATACCCCGAGTCCTTTAAAATACAAGGCATGAGATTCATTCCCAGTTCCAGCCGTTGATTTAGGACTTTTTACATTCGGTTGATTGATTGATTGATTGATTGAATGTTTCGTACCGTCCAGTGGCAAATATTTCATGTTTATTAAGTATGAAAGCATATTAATTAATGATGATGAATAAATCCTGGTTTCTACTAAACCGAAACGCTGAGCCGGATATTTAACGTACTAACTCACGAAAGCAACAGTCTGTAGGAAGACGAGCTACTTTCCCCACATTATTCTGACTCTGAGGTAACCAGTCTTTGCTCTGACTCCTAAATGATGCATGCTTAGCGGAGAGCACGCTAACAATCACTCCTCCGAGGCGATTGCTTTACATTCACAGAGGATTGCATTTTTGGTGGCTACTTTTGGGAAGGTCGAATAGGGTTTGTAACTGGTGGCTGAAAAACCGGACAGCATATTCTAAACCTCGACCGCACCTCATTGGGGAAACTAGACTCTGGCTTTAAACAAAACTTTGTCAATATGACATTTCATAATCAGTTTCAATTTCCTGCTTTCTCCTTTATTAATAAATATATTACATACTTAAATGGCCCTGCATTGGGCGGAAATGTTTTATAGGTCATTACTTACACCTAGAATTTTTTTTAAATTAAAGCTATTTCTGACAAAAATGTGTAGAGTTTTGTTATTTTAATAATTCACATTTTGAAGAAAAAATGGATTATTGACATGACATCTGCCTGTGCGTCCATGTCCGTGTTTCAATTTGTCTTTGGTATGCGTCCAAGTTTCTTCTCATTCAATAACTAATCAAGATTGCATTGTAAAACTTAGCTGGAGGGTAAAAACAATATACATCTAACATCTGGTGACTTTGACTTCCAAACCATCCAGCGGAAAAAGTGTATTCAAAATGAAAAATCTGCTTTGCAATGAATGTTTCGTCCACACGGTTTTGATTTCTTCATGTTCTAAGAAGCAGCACTATATTTCTAAACAAAATTTGGTTGCATTTTTTAATTTTTTGATAAATGTCCTATTAAAGTCCCACATATATTATCGTTTGGAACATATCCTACAAACCATACACAAATGGATTCATACTGGAAAACAATTACAATCACATCGAATCTGAAAAGTTAAACATAAGGGATTTCATTTAAGTAAAATTGCTGGAAGACTTTAAGACCTGAATGTCATATTTTTGAATAATACCAAAATAAACTTTACTCATATTAAATCCAAAGATCATAAGCCATGCATATGGGGTTTTACAAATTACATATGAAACCTATTAGTACTTAATGTTTGTTCACCGTAAAACACGCAGATATGTCATCTTCTTAAAAGGTATCTAGAAATCATAAAAATGATAAGGCTATTTATTGCAGTTCTGTTGCAATTTCAAATTTGGTAAATTTCCCGGAACACTGTGAGACAGGGTAATTAGTGAACATGTATTCCATCTGCTTTCAGAATGCAATTTAGGGTCTACGTCAACAAAAGGACATCCATGCACTACATGTAAAGACAACTTTTATGGCTATAAATGTGCAGAAATTTGTTATTGTAACAACAAACAGATGTAAGTATCTACACACAAGTAAATATGAAATGCTTAATTTCTATCGATTCCAATTTTATACTAGATATAGATATTAGGAACAATAAGGTCTTAAATTTGCTTAATATTCAGCTTCGATAGGATAATCAAAACCATGATTAAATGATCATACAAACTTTAAAAGCAGTCATTAATTCTTTGTGACCATTGAAGATCATTTGGTGGGCACAGATTTTTTTATTCGTTTTATTGGTATTTTGTTTTTTCTCTCCCATATTTCATTACGACAGTAAAGATGGAATATGGTCTATGTATTTATAACAATATTTTGACATCTTTTTATGAATTTATCACTGGCTGCCTTAAACGATCAGTAAACTTAACCACGGCTACACAGATTTACTTCGGAAGTGTGGTTGCAATTACAGATCTTGAATAAGAAAAGTGATACCTTATTCAACATTGTATGGTCAAATTGTTATTAAATGTATTGACACTAAAACTTACAATTCATTTTCAAAAAATATCTTTATAAAGGATATAAATTCGACAGAATTTTACAGGTTGCTTGAATTGTAACTAAAGATGGCAAATAGTTACTATGCTGTTTCCATAATAAAACGTAAAATTAAAGAACTCCATAAAACGTATGTGTTTGTTCCTGCAGATAAAGCAGTCAATAATATTGTAGTTGTCTGTAGAAAGTATTATATATAGGTCCACTGCAATGAAAGACATAGTTCGAACACTTTCCATGCTACAATCTTGACAGAAAAACTTATCGTAAATGAATATCCAAATGTTACCACCCAGTTAAAGGCTGCACCGAACAATATGAAAGTGCCTACAATGAACTGGCATCCTAAACATCATAAAACTCCATACAAGCCTCGGTTCATTTCTGCTTCTAGTAAATGCAGGACCACTAATGTCTCAATTCAAATAACTAGTGTCCCGACTACTATTAAAACTCTCAATGTTAACTTCTGTTATAAAAGATACGAAAATTCGTCTTTCAACAACAACTTTTGTAGTGTAAAAATTCACTAGATGTTTAGACAAACTATGTCTGTCAAAGTTCCAGTTGCTTCAATAGACAGTTGTGATTGTTTACTATTTATACCTCTTTACCACACAAGCTTATGAAGGAAAAGTTTTCATATCTAATCAATTGGTCATTCAAAATGGATGGTTGATCTTACATATGCTGCAATAGATATAATTTCTTTATTACGAAAAATCTTATAACAAATATACCTGTTGGATATCATCTGACATGATCGCAGCGGACAAATTATAATATGATTATATCTATGTACGATTTGGTTACACTGTCTATCGACAAGTAGTTGGCATACAAATGTATGCACTAAAGTTTCTGACTTTCATAATCGAAATCTACATCTTTCTGCAAATGTACACTTTTGATACTACAAGGGATTCCACGTTCTTTATATACATTAATAAAAAGCTTACACATTCAAAAATAATCCATTGAATCTCACTGTTCCGTTAAGTTTAACATATTCACATCGGCTACAAGTCAGAAATATTGTCGGTTTGTCAAATTATGGAGTTTACTTTTATATTTGCAGGATAAATTCAGTCTGCCCTAAACTGTTCCTGCATTTTTCTTGATTGTACCTGTGGTTGATTATATGTTTATCTTATGTTATATGTTTAATGTTTGGCTATTGAAGACAATATTTTCAGGACTATTTTATCCTATTGCTATGCTCAAAATAAATTATTCCGTCTACTAACACATAGTCTGAGATTTTGTGATTTTTGTGGTTCCTCTGTTGTTGCTTTTGATTTTCCTTGCCAATGGGTGATTGTAAGGGAGGGGTTGGGTACCCACTAAACCTGTTCAACCACACAACGTGTCCTACTTATAAAAAATAAGATAATGTTGAAATACTTAAAATCGTGGTTAAGTACGTCAGAAATAGTCAAAATAATAACGACAAACTTTGTATCATGCATTAACATTTGTCAGTAAAATGCTGATTTTATGTACTTACATAAACAAAAATCTAAATGACAAACTAACTGATGTGATTCTGGGATATATGATTTTTATTTGATTGTTAGATTAATATCTATTTAGTATAATACAGTTTAATCATATGGCATCAAGTGGAAATGAAATATTTTAATCAAAATATGATCAAAGCATAAAGAAGTAAATTCATGATGTTTGACTCCCAAGCTGTAAAATTTACTCATTTTTTCTCTTCTATTAGTATTTTGTTCTGTTTTATTCTTGAAAATATTGATTTAAAGTTGTTAAAATGATGTGTAAAATAAATAAACTGATACACAATGTTTCCTTTTCTAGTATCGTATGAAGTTTATCCATTTCATACAGAATAAACACTTCAAATACACAACAAAAATAAAACCGGAAGTGTATACCGCGAACAATCACACGGTAACACTATTTTGAAAAGAGTTATTTGGAAAGTTTATTTGTTGACATAGACGAAAAATAAGAAACCATTGTATCACTTACCATATGTCTATAATTTTTTGTTAGATATTTAATTTTTAATTTCTCGGTTTACTTGCACCCATGAAATTCACGAAAATTGGTAAAGAACGAATAATAATGAATCAACCGTCGTACCTCTTGTGCTAATTTTGTCATTAGGTTAAGCCTACTGAGCTTGGCGGGATTTTACTGGGAAGTACCTTCCTTTTTATTTTGATTTTATTACTGTTCGTCTGTTTTTCCTAGTAAATTGTACACTCTCATTTATGATTGTTACAGTATGGTGTGCCTTTATAAGTGAGGACTTATTACTATTGGTTGGGCTTAGGGTCTCTTTAATAATTTTCCTTTCATTGTTAAATTTATAATTAGTCGGGTTTTTCGCCTGTCATTAAATATTTACACTTTAATCTGGGCGAATTGGAGTTCGTCACAAGGAATGAGTTCCCACCCTTGTTTGAGGTTTTGTACATACCTTTACATTTTAAGTTTTGTTATCTGCTTGGTAGGATTTGGCGTGGTTGCCTTGACTTTTACTATTCATAAATAATGGAGTTAAGCTGTGCAATACGATTATAAGACGGTATAATTTTTAGATAGCTTGAATTGAAATTTATTGCAGATGTCACAAGGTGAATGGATGTATAACAAAGTATGAAACGACAACAGGCTCATATGGTAAATGCTATTATCTACTATTAACTTATTTAATGTCTAATATTTTGCATACCTCATGTCTGAACATTACAGTAAAAATGTACTAACTTTTTTAGAAAGATGTAAACCGAAACATTAACAATCCATAGTGAAAACATAGATTTAATAAATCTCTGTTATACATCATATACATGTTATCTTATTTTTGTTAAAAAATATCTAAAAATCTTATGAATATCTAATAATCAAAATTCAATATAAAGGTTCTCGCAAACGAAGATTGTAAAAAGTACAAGAAAACAACAAAAAACCAAAGCCGTTACTAAAACGCAGAAGTAAATAAACAACAGTGAAATAAACTGGAATGAATAACAGATACAATAATCACAAAAATGATAGATGGGAGTAATACAAGCATGATCAAAGTTTTGCGGATTAAAGACATCATTATCAAGGCTAGAAGAAATCTCGACTCACATTGCAAGTCTAGGTGATGGTGGAAGATATACAAAAGTAATATATATAACGACATCAACTAGGATTTCATTAACATTCGAATTGAACAAAACAGCCGCATCAAGTAATAATGATGGATAGCTTGTATGAAACGCGAAGCAAGACTACAAAAAGACTTATATCTATATCTATAATACTTTAGTTAGCATTCTGATTCATTTATAATCCTCTATCTATATTCGATTACAATTTACCTTCTACGGAAATCGAGTATAACAGTTTCGCCACCACTCCCACAACAACTACAACTAATTTGAAAAAAAAAATTACAATTGATAAAAAAGAAAAATAACTAGAAGTATGCATTTGAACGTCCGAAATAACAGGTTGTCAACATATAATTATTCTTAAATGTATTCACCGTACAAAAATGAAAAAACTGCGGACCTTTGTTCATAGAAATATTAACACCTTAGACTTTACCTTCGATAAAACAATGTCTATAGCAATTAACCCCTTAAAAAGAAGTTATATCGGACATTATGTTTGAATGATTCCTATTTACTTCCCACAGAAGATGAAGCATTATACTGTATTCATTAGATTATGGTATATTTTTGGGATTTATATTCTCAATTTACCCAATGTATTGGTACGGTTATACAGGTCATGGTGTGGTGATTATCGTAATGGTTGTGAAACTTAAAATGACTTTCATACCGAGCTCGATTAATTGGTTCCCATTTCTATATACTGATGAAGCTAATTTCCTAGAGAGTTCGAAGTTTGGCGACCACGTTGATTGCAGCTATCTTATGTAATTTGAAAATACAAGATTACCAATATTGAATAAAGATTTTGTTTGAAATCTGGTATACTACAGCAAATCATCTTGGTATCTTCGAATTGTTTTTTTTTTCAAAAAAGAAAGGAGAAATAAAATTCAACCTAACGAATGAAGCACAGTCGTCCTCTATGTGCGCTTAACCCAAGTTGGAACAATTGGCTATGTGTTATCCGAGACAATAAATCAATATCTTTATCTTTATATATATCTCGCATGGACAGTTTATTTTTTATTCGGTAATATATCAACTTCTTTCCGATTACAATTTAGTCTTCTGTCTTATCATTAATGGAAAGATGATGAAAACAGATATTCCATAAACATTTTGTCAGATATCAAGATGTCATTTCATCTGATCTACACATGGACAAACTTGATATGCCTGTTTAAATGTTAACAGAGACATGAGTTTTTTACAGAGAGAAAACAAGGATTAAAACGAAACCGAATCTAGACAAAAACCAGAAATCACACTGAAACTAGGGGGAAAAGATACCAAATTCATACCCTTTTTCCAATTCTGGTAAATGTATTATGTGCATTATCAAAAGAGAAATAAGATTTCTTAGCACCAGATACATTACGGGCTTCTAGGTGGCGTTTTTATTATGTTGATTTGTCGGGACAATGTATTCTTGGCAGATTAGGACAATGATAATCTTCAACATTGTTCCACAGCTCTAAAGACTGCCCTTATTTCAACTGAAAACTCCTTTAGCAGGGGTCATATCTGAATTTTAAATTTTATCTATGACAATTTAAAGATTTTTACTGATGCTCGTTTCAGCTTTAACTAGCAGCTACTTTGGTTTTACTGAACGAGCTTTTGTTCCAACAGAAATATCGAATCCGGTTGGTTCAAAAAATGGTAAGTCAAAAGAAGACAATGTATTGTATTTACAAATTTACATTAAAATACATTATTACATAAAATACCAAAATACACGAATAATCGGCAATACCTCTTTGTAAAAATATGAATGAGAAATGTTGCCGTCTTTCTGGCATTTGTTCCATTGCCTTTATTTCGTTTAATTGTATTTCCTGACATTTTTACACTCCTTTCTTTGTTCTAATTTGTAGGTGACTACATAAACTTTACAACAGACACTGTTTTTACAAGTTGTTTATTTGCAGACACTGGTAGCAGTCAGCTGTTGGCATTCATTTTAACCGCAGTTGGCTTAGTCATAGTAGTGCTTGTCTTTTGTGCTGGCGCTGTGTACTTTTTACATAAAAATTGGAACAGTAATTTTCAAAACATTAATGAAACAAGAAATGCTGTACATCCATTTTCCCATGGTCATACCCAACAAAATGAAGTCGTGATAGAGAGGGACTGCTTACAGAATGAAGGCTTTTTACACGACTATGAGGAAATCGATGAAGTAAATGTGGCCGATAGCTTATATTTGCTCAGCCTACAAGAGGATAAAACGGTAAATATTTCACACGCAAATTCAATTTCTAGTTCCCTATCCGATGACGGATATCTTCATCCCTACGGCAATCTGGTACACAATGTTCCAAACAGCGATGAAAACAGGGAAGAAGCAACAGATAACAGCAACCAGGAAGATCAAGAAAGAGTTAGGAATGGTGGATACCAGAATCTGTATGAACCGCTCAGGAAGGACATGGACAAGCACAAAGGTTACACTACACTTATAATAAATTGCGCTGACACACAAGTTGAGGAAGCATTATACATAGAGATGAAACAAATTTCCAATGAAACTCATGGTAATCTTGATAGTGATAATGAATCTGAAATGGACAATCCTCTAATATTTCAAGAGGGCATAAACATCGGGTGTTAGATCGACAGAAATCAGTATCCCATGTAACCAGAATGATCTCCCGTGTGGAATGATTGTTTGCAATGTTTTACTTTTTGTCGGTTTCAGAAAAAAATAAACACCGATTTTAATGAGGTCTTCAAAAGGCTATAGTTTCCTTGTGATGTCATTTTGTGTGTTTGTTTTTTTTCTGTTTGGCTTTTGTTTTTTCCTTTTTTTGTGAATTGTGTTATTGTTGAATATATACTAGTCAAAAAAAAAGAAACGTTACACTGATTTCATGTTGAATAATTTATCAGATAACACACTTATTTGATCAGAATTATTAAAT
>JARWCS010367374.1:0-10387 GCA_034783895.1 Geukensia demissa | reverse complement strand
GTACAAACTGGCCTGAATAATCTGTGTCGTGCAATATCCATAATAATAGCGTGTAGTTTATACAGATTTGACTTTGGATCGGTTACAAAGTTATTGGAGCATTCTTCAAAAAGTCTATTCAGACTGGAGAGTCGTAAAGAATAAAGTCTAGTACGAATGTGATGGAGTCCAAGTGGTTTTTGTAGACAGGGTAAAAGACTATCGATTGAATCAACGAGAACGTCCGGACGTGTGTATTTGCGATGACCATGGCTACGCGGACGTCGTTGTGAAATGTTAAACAACTCCATTCTGTTCACAGAACTACAGCGGGGGCTTGACAAGTTACCTACACTATCTATTTGATCGTTGCATCCATAAGGAAATGCAGTACCTAATTCTCGAATCCAGAATTCTTCTTTTTCTTTTCTGTGGGGTTCGCTTAGCTTTGGATGATTCGATGTATGTATGTATGTTATGTAATTATAGATTATTACATGTAACTTTCCATATCCGCCCAGGTATCATCCCAAGAGTCCAATATCGGACCCGAGGGCTTTAGCTTTAGATTTTCACATAATCACATATTTTGTCCGTAAATGGAATAAAACGAATATGAGAATTTATACATTCATTTAAGAAAGCATAAACTGGCCATGTTAATAGCTTGAAAGTACAACCGAAAACTACAATAAACGTGACGTCACAGTGCCTTCGGGTCTGATACGAGGGCCGATATGGATTAACAATGTAAAATCATATCAGCCCTCGTATCAGCCCCAAAAGCATAATAACCAAAGCGAAATTTGTTTCATGAAAGGAATTTGAAGATACCAAAGTGGCAGACAGAAATCGTTAAGTCGGAAAGCAGACAAGACCATGGCCAACAAAATAAAACACAGAACGCACTACATTACACTGAAAACTAAAGCTGGAGTAACACAAAGCCTACAAAAACCAGGGTGAGTTCAGGTGCTCCGGACGGGTGTGCAACTCCTGCTCCAATAGTGGCACGCGTCATGTAAGTCATTGTAGCAAAACCCAGTGAAAATTCGTTTGTCATGGAATGTTTATATATTAGCTGATTTGTTTATGTCTCTTGTCTAACCCTAAAACATAACCAATTTTTTAATCATCGATATATGTAAATTATCTAACCCTAAGACATGTACATAACCGAATGAGAAATTTTGAAGTACGCAAATGACACAACTATTTTGTCTTCAGAGGATAAACAAGACAATGACATTCACTATAAATACGTGAATAAAATAATACAAAGACAACATGGAGAACTAAGGCATGTTTAACAAGAACCCCAATAAAATAAAAACCTGGGGTGAGCTCAGGTGTTCCGGAAGGGTAAGCAACTCCTGTTCCACTAGTGGCACCCGTCGTCTTAGTCAAAGCTGGTGTATAGTCACAGTCGATGTTATTCACAACCGGTATAGGAATGGATTTGTAATCATGACAGTGGGAATTGTGTGTGATATGTTATATCTCTTTTAGTTCGGGAACTGTACCAGATGAGTGGAAAATTGGCCATGACCTTACCAGTAGCCTTATTATAGAAAGGAAGCAAGAACAGTGCGTCCAACTATAGACCAGTAAGTTTAACCAGTATAACATACAAATTGATGGAAAAGTTAAATAGGAAGAGACTAATAAAGCATATGGACAGATGCATGGTAATAAACAGTTTGTTTTTATGGGAGGACGGTCAACTAAACTCCAATTTGATCATTGGACTAGCATATTAGATTATGGACGTACTATTGATACAATATATACTGGTAGCTCATTATATCATGTCACATGTTCAATAGTAATGACGTTAGAGTTCAGTTGAAATAGCATGTGTATCCACGATATAATGAAACCCAAGATACAGTGAGAAAGAATATATACAAGACATTTTAATATGCACCACATTTGCGTCTTGTAAATAAATTAAAGTCATATGGAATAAGCACTAAAACTTGCAACTGGTTAAAAATGTTTTCAGTAATAGAAAACAATGAGTAAGACATAATTGTGTTATCTCAAAATGGAACGACGTCACCAGTAGCATACCACAAGGATCAGTCCTAAGGCATGTACTATTTGTCGTATTTATAAATAATTTGCCTGTAGTAGTGGAATCGAATGTCTTTATGTTTGCGGACAACGCAAAATTATATGGAAAAATTACTACCCAGAATGATGCTGTAATAGTACAAAGTGTTATGAACAATCTTTTAATTGGAGTGAAACATGGCTACTTTGATTCCACCCGGATAAATGTAAATTCCTTTCCATATCTAGTAAACGAGCTAATAAGAAGAATGAAACCAGATATACCGACCAACTTATACTGAATCAGCGGTCATATTTAAAAATGTAAAATGTGAAAAGGATATTGATGTTACAATTGAAAAGCGTCTAACTTTGAAAAGCATATACATTTACAAGTCAACAAAGTAAAGCAGATAGTGGGATTAATAAAAATTCATTCAAATATCGAGTCAAGAAAACACTTTGTTTAATATACAAATTACTGGTCAGAGTGCATCTCGAATATACTAGCTGTGTTTGGAACCCTTTAAAAGTGAAAGATATTGATACAGTTGAAAATGTCCAACGGAGAGCTAAAAAATGTTACCAAATATAAAGACCTTAGTTATGAGGATCGACTGAAAAATTTGAAATTACCAAGCCTTAGATATAAACGATTACGTGGAGGTATGATCGCATCATATAAGATGTTAAAAGGATTATATGGTAAAAGAGATACCAGTAATCTTCTAGAAATGGATAGTGCAACACACCAAACAAGAAGACATACACTGAAGCTGATGACACGCCGTTGTCGGTTGGACACTTTTTTACAAACAGGTCATAAAAAAGTTGGAATAGTTTACCAGACATTGTAATATCTTTCAAGAAGGTGAAATATTTCGAACACCTCCTTGAGCAAAATCACTTTTTTCAATCGTTTTTAATAAAATAATATTGACTTCTTGCAACAAAAATTAAAAGAGCATGTGGCAGCGAAAACTGTCAATATTGTTTTTAATCGAACCGAAATATTAGATGACAGCATTTAATCCCATGAAAGTTATCAAAATAAAACTGTTATATTATAAACCAATAAATCTATCTGCATGATCGACCAGCTAGAGCGCGTTTTATTAAATACGAAACGGAAAATTTGTTTGGAAACTGCTTCTGCACGTAGAAATTTAAGGACGAATTAAAAACAAAATTTTACAGCAAGAAAGAAGACTTCGATTTTGCCATTGTAAAATTTCTATTAATGTGTAGATACATCACAGTCGCACCTGCATCAGAGTACTAGTATATATTTCACAGTTGATTCGCTACTGTAGGGATTTTTCTTCCTATCAGGATTTTATTTAGAGGAGATTGCTCCTGGCAAGAAAGCCATTGAACCAAGGATTTCTCGTAGAAAGAATAAAGTCATCACTCCGAAAAATGTTCGGTCGTCATCAGGATTTGTTTGACCGGTACACAATATTCATTTCACATATACTACGAATCAGTTCTTATAAGTTGTGAATAAATCGACTGTGATTTAACACCGGCTTTGACTATCGAGTAATACGACGGGTGAGTGGAGCAGGAGTTGCTTACCATTCCAAAGCACGATAACTCATCCTTTGTAAAATTCGTGTAACTCTGGAGCTTTATTTTTCAGTGTATTGCTGTGTGTAATATGTTGACCTCGTTTCATTTTATTTTGCATAGTATTTTTGTCTTCTGATTTAACGATTTCTGTCATCCCATTTGATCAGAAATCGTTATCTCCAAATTTTATGAAAGTGTAGATGTTCTTAACCTCAGAAAGCAACTATTTAAAACAACAATGAGCACATACAGCATCTACGTTTTTCGAAAAGTTTCAGTGCATGGGAACATCTTAAGGTACATTGCATTATGAAAAATAGATTGATTTTTTCGGAGAAGAACGAATATCATCAAAACAGACAGAAACATGGGTCTTTTATGCAATTAACGGGTAAAAAGCAACGAGTTGAATCGCGAATAAACGTTTTTACGATATTTGATTGTTTAAACTTTTTTTGATCGGGAATGTGCAGTTGGAGTATCACTAGGCACTAATAAATTCGTATCGAAAGGATAATAATGGTCAATTTCTGTTTTTTTTTAAACCTCTGTCAATGCTGTTATTCAAATCACCAGATTTGCTATGCACTACGTAATATAAAAATAATAGTTGTGGCATGATTGTCCATGAGACAGCCAACCACCAAATGACAGTAGAATTTAAGCTTCTACAGGTCCCATTACGGCCTTCAATAATGAACCAGAGTCCATACCATAACAGAAGCTGTAAAAGGCCCCGGAATACAAAATGTGAAACTATACATAAAACACACAATCGACCTAATCTAATGCAAAAATGGTGAACATATAACAATATATGACTAATTTTAAAAAAAACTTTTTTTTTAGATGGACCGATAGTACCGTATTGCATTGCCCGACAATACTGTACCGAAGTTATACTTTCGATGTACATATATTTTTCTTGTATCCCCCCCCCAAAAAAAAAGGTAGAAACAGATACAATACATAATTGACATTTGGGTTTTACAACAATTTAAAAAGCAACATTTGATCTCATATAGTAGATACAGATTAATGAAACAATATATCAGTGTACAAATATTTACTTCAGTCAGCCTGGAAAAATCTATATTACAGTATTTTAATTGTTTTCACGTTAAGTAACACTAAAATAAATATTGATTTGAATATTAATTTGCACTCTAGTAGACCATTTGGTTGCGCACCGACGAGCTTATCGTTCACTGATTTCCCGTACGAACGGAAGAAATTGTTTAATCAAGGCCTTCAACAAGGGTGGATTCGAACTTCTTGTGACGAGCTCTAGACCGTCCCAAACAAATTAAACGTGAATAAACCAAATTTTGTCTCAATATTACACATATTAATATAGAAAAACAATGTGAAAGACAAAAAAAGTTGATGACCTCGACTCTTAACTTAGACAGACATTTGATATATGAGGTGGGGTTAAACACATCGACAAAATCAATTCAAACAGAAGCTGTAAAAGACATGCGATAAAAATCATAAAAGAGTGCATCCAATCTAATAACATAGTATCTTTAACAGCAATAAGCGTACTTAACAGACACATATACAAAATGAAGAAATGACAATGAATGAAATCTCTTTTAAGAATGCAGAGCATGTTCAGTGTGAAATTCATGATAAAAAATCAAGTTTTCAACACGAGATGGCAGTACGTCCGAAGATTCCTTTACAAACTAATATTTCTTTGCTTAATCAACATCCTACCTTGTTGTTCCGGAAATGTACTTAAATAAACAACAACAAAAAATATTTATGATTGTTTAGAAACTACAATTATAAACATGAACCACGGTTCTTTGACTGGTTTTCGCAAAACAGCATTTGATTATTGTTGACAAAAAGAGGTTTAGATTGGTTGACTACCGCAGGTCAACCTGAGATAGCATGTATTAGGGCTTTATCAGCAAAAACATGAAAATGTGCCAATTTGGTTTTATTTAGATATTGGCTTTAATTTTAAAAGAAACAGCATTCCAGTTCGAACTCAAAGGATTATTTATAAAAGTTTATCCGAATTGAACAAAACAAATTTCTAGAGCTTGAAATCCAGAAGGTCTTAGTTACGCCCAGAATTTATATGTTCCCGCTCAAGGTAGCGGCGAGTGACAAAAAATCTACGCCATTGCCACTTAGTAAATAATCTAAATCAAATAAACATTGTTAAATCATAAATATAAAAGTAGATTTTATGATGAGTTGATTACAATAGTTTCCTCCGTTAGGTCAAAGATTATCGAACATAATGAAATCGTGATCTACTGTAGCTTAGAGATTAATTTAGTTTATTGCTTTGCTAATTATTGGGAAGTTATTTCTGAAAAGTATAGGTGGCAATGTTTAATTTTAGATCAGTACCGAATTCACAAACTGATTAAAAAAACGTCTACCAGTCAGCCAAGTTTGGTTGAAGTTTGTTCCGTGGTTTCATTGAAGAAGACAGAAGTGTAAAATTCCCACAGATCGAGTCCATCTAAAGTTAAACTAAGTTTCGTAATGGTGGTCATTTTGAATATGAGATCAGCAATTGACTATGTGGGAAGGGGGTGTGCAATCTCTGATTGCTGTGTATTATTTTCAATTTAATTAGGTGGTAAGAATACAAACAGAGATGAAACAGAGATGAAAATGGAACACTTTCTTACCTGCGCAAACTTTATAAGAAAGCCTCACTTCTTTCATCTATTACAGAATGGCAAGAAAAGTGAAGGGAATATATCAGAAACAAACCCCTGAGCTTCAAAGGGCCGTTGAAGCAGTGAAAATGAAGCAGATGTCGATAAGAAAAGCAGCCGAACACTATGGCGTAAAAAAATCAACTCTGGCAGACCATGATTCGGGGAAAGTGTCGTTCGGCAGCAAAAGTGGAAGGAAGACATAGCTCGTAACTAAAGCCCACGGTCTTGCCGAAGAAGGGTTTGGAATATCCCAGAAACAGCTCACACACAAGGCTGCCCGCTTAGCTAAGCAAATGAAGGCAGAGGGACCAGAAAACAGTGTGGACATATCAGCAAAAAGCACGGATAGAGGAAGCGGGTTGTTTAAATGGTTTAACCAGGTCTTTTTGAAACACTGTGGACCTGACAGACCACAATTATTAATCGGGGACCAGCATATCTCTCACGAAGCGTTGGATTTATTGGAGGTTCCCTTTCAAGAAGACATACAAATACTGGCATTACCCCCTCACACTACACATGTATTATGTTCACTAGATAAAACAGTCTTCGGTCCCTTGAAAAAGTTCTACAATGCTGCATGTTCCGATTTCATGTCATTATTAAATGGACATGGCCAAAGCTCTTTTCTACCGCATTCACATCGGCATTTAATTCAAAGAACATCAAACAGGGATTTAAAGCTTGTGGAATATACCCTTTCGATCCTACAGTCATTCCCCGCGAAGCCACCTTACCCTCAGTCCCGTCAGACCATGAGGCGACATTGCCTATCGCACTAGAAGACACCACATCAAAGAAAACATAGTTGAAACTAACATTAAGGAGCTATGCCCAAGTAAACCCCACACGGTTAGTTCCCCGTCTGTCGAGGAAATCGTACACAGTGAAAGTATAAGTCAAAGCAGCAGTAACGTTATAGTACTACCAGCTTATGACGGGGTTAACCCAGATATCAACCTCGAATTACTGTCACAGATTGCGTTAGACGAGCAACACATACCAGACCTAGAAAGAACAGAAGGTGAAGAGATTTTGTCATTACTTATTGATAACAATGGCGAATTAGGGATTGTGGAGTTGCCCATTACACTTCCACCAAGCAATTCGGGTGATGGTACTGCTGTCCAGGTTTTGTGTGAACGTAAAAATATAAACGATCCTTTGTGGTCCTCTACAATGATGCAATCTCCTTCTACGTGTACAATATTCAAACCAGTTGCTAGTTGCAACTGGAATGAAGAGATAAGTTCGTTATTTGACTTAACACGTTAAGCCAAAGTCGGCTAAAGTTACAAAAAAGAAATGTACTAGTCACAGACTACTAACAACCGAAAGCTTAATTGCTGAAAAACGCATCAAAAAGAAAGAAAAAGAAGATAAACTTTTGAAAAAAAACAGCAAACTGCCGAGAAAAGGAAGCTCAAAGCTTTAGAAGTTTTCATGAAGAAAATGAAATGAGTTAAATAATTAATTGACATTAAGTTATTGCTATAAAGTGAATATCTCGTTTGGTACATCATAGCAGGTTACAAATTACATGACTATCACAAAAACAGATAGTGAAGAGTTGTAACTTATAAGTAAGCGATGTTCCGAAATGTACGGTAGTTCACAAATAAAAATCAACTTCACTTTATGACATTATGATTATGCAAGACGATAGATTTTACATTTCTGAAAATCGCTTATATTATTAAAACGGCTCATATCTATACAACTGTAGATCATATACAAAATTATTCAACTTAAAAAAAGAAACATGCATTTCTTAGGTCCCGTCTCCCCCTACCAAAATGTCAAATCTGCTTGGTTAAGTAAATATTTAAAGTGTTAGAAAGAATCCAGTACAGCTGTCAAGGATTAAGAATTGTTTACATATAATCTGTTTAATATCATATAGGAAATCATTCATTTTTTAATCCACGACACTGAACATAATGGTTTGCGGTCAATTGGCCATGAAAAAAATATTCAGAAGACCAACAATAACATGCTAAATAACAGAAGATAAAGAACAAATGTAACGGATACCACACTTCATCTACTAGACGGAACTCAGTTACAAAACTAGAGGTGTTCCCAATGCCTTCAACAAAGGTGGAACCCAACTTTAATTGTGACGTGCTCTACATTGCCCCACACAAGAAAACGCGTGCACGTAGAATCTTTTAACTTCTCTTGCCACTGTTCTTCCTGCCAAATAATACGACGATGTAATACAAAGAACACAAAACAAAACAATAAATTAAAAAAATCAAAGTTAACACCAAAAACAATAAAAAGGCGAGTCTTCCTTCCATAGATGCGTCAAATTAGCATTAATTTATTAAAACTCGGCAATACAATTATACAACTTAACGGTTCAATTCGAATGAATCGTCAGGCAATGTCATAGACATCACCTGAAAAATAAGTCAACATGTTGGAATCATGCATCTACGGAGTGAAAAGTTCCCTCTTAAACCCTCACATTTTCACAGTAATGATAATCATCTTGCTAGTCATTGCCGCCCCGGTAAAAGACAAAGAGCGATTAAAACTATATGACTGGTTAACATAATCTGGCCTTTTCACAAGAATTCCATTTCTTTTTTTTTCAATGAGTAACAAAATAACTAAATTATCCCACCCCAACCCCATTTCGACTAGTTATGTGTTCGTAAGATCGTAAAAGATCAAATGAAATGGTTGCTTTATCTTACATATGCATGAAAGTCAATATGTAAAATGCGTCCGTATTTCCCCATATACATGTCCGAATTTCCTCATAGTTGTCCGGATTTCCCCATATTCACAATAGCCAAATTATTGATACCGATTGGTCAACCAATAACGTGCAAGCTGTGTTGAATGCTATTTTTAGTTAGAAGAGAACCCCCCTCTAGCACATAAAATTTGGGGGTCATATCCAAGGCCTGTCGAATGTTTTAAATCAGAATACGAATGTGACTTAACAGGAAACGTCCGAATTTCCCCATGTTTACCCTAGTGAATGGTATGTATTAACAATTAAATTAGTCTTCTTATTGGCCATTTTGAACGATTGGTGAGTGCATAATTGGTATGTTTTTAGGAGGATTTATGTCATGTTTATCGAAATATTTTCCACAATCAACTTTTTAATGCATAAGCAAATCAGTTTTATTGAAATCTAAGCATTTTTGCAGGTTACAACACAATAATTATACATTGCTTATGATAGTTGCATTCGAGGGGACAGGATGTACGAGTGCATGTAATAAACTGACTTCCTTAAAAATGGCTAAACCCTCAGCTTAATTTTTTTCGCGGTTAGTTTAAAACCAGGTTTTTTATTATAAGAGGCAAACAAAATGACAAACCAGAATAACCATTTAAGGCCTACGTACGGACGTGCGATGATTTGGAATGTACAACCAAATTTTCTAATATTATGACTTGCAAAAAACTCGTCAGCTTCAATTTCTCATCATTTTAAGGAACTCAAATTATTTGTTATACAAAAATCTGTCCATTTTTAACATACGTATTCGTTTATTAAACCAGATACAAATATACACAGAGATTGGCAATTCCACAGATCTCATCAGGTTCTCATTAAACTAGATCCCCCGAGGGTAATAGGCCGTTCGTTTTCTCCGCCTGCAGGTAGAACCCATGGTAATGGGGCGTACGTTTGTTCAAGCGGGATGTATAAATACTCGAACTCTCCTTTGCAAAGATCTTGCCGGAGAAAGAATAGGCACTAGGTTTCTCCGTCCTGGAGGGACGAGTTCCCTAAAAGGGGCGTGCATGGTTGTATGGGATGCATAAATTAACAATCGGTCCAGAGGGAGACGTTTAAGACGCCCCGTGTTTAGGAAATGTCAAGTCCTAAGCACGCTAAAGACCCCTTGTAACAGCTTATTTTGAGTGGTCAGTAGGTGGCCAGTAATAAGGCTAGATTTTCCGCCCCTATCTAACCCGCAATTTTTCCAATGGCAGTCTAAAAGTCCCTCCTTACCGGTCTCTTACTGACAGTCTACATAACGATTTATTATTTGTTAACTTGTTTCCGTCAAATTTTGCAAAAGTGTGGATTTACTGTGCCACTTTTTTCAGCAAAA
>JARWCS010367363.1:0-10388 GCA_034783895.1 Geukensia demissa | reverse complement strand
TGTGGTAAATTCTTCCCTGTCGGTCATTAGTGAAACCATGGACGATCGGACTTCTCGGGAGTGAGCGTATGCGTGAGTGATAGGGAGAGAGAGATCGAGAGGGGGAGATAATCAGAGATTGGCGGGCGCTTCGTGAAGAAGAAGTGACATTTTTGCTCGGCGCTCCCGAAGACAATTTATTTACTGTAAGCTTGTGTATTTCATTAAATTAGCTTAGTGGTCGTATACCTCGTTTACTCGTGCCCATCACACAATAAATGGCGCGTGCGATCAGGCTTTTTTAGAGAAATTATCAAAAGTAACTGGTGAAAATTTGTCTTTGCCAAAAGCAGACGACATAGATTTAGAGAGTAAAATAAGGTACATGTGACGAAAAAGATTGATTTTGATGAGATTTAGATAGAATTGATAGCCATTAGTGAGATATTTGATTAATAACTCCTTTGTTTCACACAAGAAAAAAAAAATACACGTTTTTTACACTTGATAAAATTACACAGGTGACAAAACTTTTTTTGGGGTGTTTTTCATGAGTTAATTTCATATTTTCTTGCTAAATCGCCATCTTTCAAGTGAGAATATTGATATCTTTTATTGTAACTTCCCCAATTTTCACGTAATTTTGCAATTTTCACACATAAATAAATATTTGTGGTTCAATAAATGAATATGTCTGAGAAATTGGCCATAAACCTATGTAGCTACGATGATTTGTTGGGTCTGCCATCGGTGGGTCCCGCCACTGCGTATAAAATCTGGGAATTACGCAAGACCATGGATGTCACACCAGAAAACTTGGCAGGCATAAGCCATATAAGAATTGAGAAGATCCTCCCCTTGATAGATTTCCGGACAGCGGCTGAACACGCCCTTAGTTTTGACAAGTCCGAGGATGAGGGAGATGAGGAAAAGGGTGAAAAGGCCAAGAAAATGGTGGCTACCGGGGGATTTTCCATGCCAGACCCCCTCTTTCAACAAACACCAATGAGACCGTCAGGCCAAGCAACACCTAATGTTTTGTCATTTCTGAGACCTCACATGTTGAGTCAATACAGAACATCAACACCAATGGGCCCAGCTCAGAGGTTACAGTTTGGTGACGACACCCAAAATGGCAGCTCCCAGGGACACCCTGATGTAAAACGAAAAGTTTTAACTCAAATGGGACGTGGTGCAAGAATGAAGTTGGGAAGTGGTACAACTGGAGATGCTAACAAAGCAGGTATATTACAGCCCCCACCACAACCAGTTGGTCTTCAACCTACACCTAAGACACATGCCAGCCCTGCTACAGTAGTTACAACTGCTACATTTACTCAACCGATTACAACAGTGAGTTATGTAAATCAACAGGCATCATCCCAAATTCCACCTACAATATCACAGGTACAGGACCAGTATAACTCAGTTCAGCCCTCACCACCAGTATATACTCAAAGCGTCATGCACCCAGCATCCCCACAACTACCCCAGATTCCACCTATACTTTTCCAGTCTCAAGATCAGTTTGTACAAGCTCAGCCAGCCGTACCAGTATATACAACCAGTTCACATCATTTCACTCCTGTTTTCCACACTCAGCCCATTTTACAACAATTTCCGGCCATGAATCCAAATTTTCAAACCAGCATGCCTGTTCAACAATTGTTACTAGGGCAACAAGGTCACCCATTACCACCGCAGACCCCAGTACCTCAACTACCGGTTCCGGTACCAGTACAACCAAGGGACCCCGCTCCTTCGGGAGTGGACCCTTTCATCGCAGACATAACTCATCAAAAACAGTCAAGGTCACAGCCCTTTATGTTGAAGTCCCTCAAGTTTGACGGAACTGATCGTAGTGAAGATTGGTCGGCATTTTTGGTGAAGTTTCAAATATTCGCAGATGCTTCCGGTTGGTTGGACCAAGAGAGGCGTAATCAATTATGCTGGTGTTTGACAGGCGCAGCAAGTCGTTTTGGGACTAATCTCATTAGGCATAATGCGGACATAAGTTTTGCGGAAATGGTCCACAAAATGGAGCAACGATTCAATCACAGTAATGAGACAGATACTTTACAGGTCCAGTTCCATGCAGCAAGACAGAGCCCAGGAGAATCTACCGACAACTGGGCTGATAGACTAAACACCTTGGCAGACAAAGCTTTTCGGGAAGTTCCCAGGCAGTACGTACAATCACAGATTATCACGAAATTTTTGCAGGCATCTACTGACAAAGCCGCAGGTAAGGCCGCAGCCATGTTAAAGCCCAAGACACTGGAAGAGGCATGCCAACTTGTGAAATTGTCTCAACATCTGGATTCATCAATTTATGGGGTACGAGCAAAAGAGAACAATCCATACCGAGACCCACAGCGTGATGAACCAACATGCCAGGCAATGACAACATCCTCCCAAGCTGGTTCAGCGAAACCAACGGTAGAAGATCAATTGGCCACCATGATGAAGCAAATGGCGATTTTCCAGGAGACAACGATGACAGCCGTCACACAGCTGCGTAAGCAAGTGGAAAGATTAGACGATCGAAAAGCACATCATAACTCAGAAGGTCACCAGAGTTACGGAGCAGAGAATACATTTTATTGCTACAATTGTAATGGTTCTGGCCATATAGCGAGAAATTGTCCTAAGCCACGACGAGGAAGGCAGAATAGATGGCAGAAGGAAGAGGACAAGAAAGAGGATCAGCCTTTAAACAAGTAAGGGTCGGTCAGAGGGGCATTAGTCCGACCCACAGAGAAAATTTTCGCCCAAATTTAGAGTCAATAGATAATGATAGAAATAATGTTTCCCGAGGCCCAGCCGAGGGCAATATAAAGGCTGAAAACAATATTTCCCGAGGCCAAGTCGAGGGTAATATTGATACAAAGCCAGTCAATGATATACAAATAAAAAACACCCCATCTCAGAGTGTGACAACAGAAACGAGCCCAAAGACGGTGAAGAAAGTAAAGAAGAAAAAGAAGAAGAAAACCCCCACTCCACCACTTGTTGATTTGATGTCTTTTGATGACGCAACACCAACTGCATCTAATGTCTCTCATATTGAGAGTACTATCATCGTAGACATAAACTCTTCATCTGACAAGACCAACACAGAGAATGGTGCAGATAAACAACCGAAATCTGGTAGCACTGAAAATTTACATAACACCGTCAGTAATTTAGTTGCAGAACAGAGCGCAATCAAGGATAGACAGATCACAGAAACATCTGGAAACAACAGAGAATCACATGTAGCGAAAGTCCAAAGCGACGAACCACGACTTCCTACAGAGACCCCTGAAATTCGAGGGATGGTAAACCAGAACACCGATGAACCAGAGTCAATTCTCCTAGTCAACGACTTGGTAGACCTGAACTCGGACGAACACCCACTTCCTGTTCCTGATTCAGGGACAGGTTTCATCGTAGATTACTCATCACCTCCAACAGACAGTGAGCAAACTGACCCACGTTTACAGATAGTTGATGGCATTGGGCGCACCTTCACTATCTTGAAGACTGGAACAGCCTCAATGGTCAGGATTCCACTTAAATGCAATCAGCGTCCATTGGTAGCAGTAATTGACACCGCTGCTGAAGTAACCATCCTGTCGGATAAAGTATACCAGTCGCTCACCAACCAACCCCCCGTTTTGCGTAATACTGTCATGTACGCAGCAGGTCGCGGGATGCAGATGGACACAATGGTGGTAGGTCCTGTGGAATTGATAATTAAAGACCAGAGATATTTCATAGAGGTCTACGTGGCCCCAATCGACGACGACATGCTTTTGGGTTTGGATTTCTTGTCGGAGCATGATGCAATTGTTGACTTGAAAAAGAACGCGATGACTCTGCGTGAAGAGGATGTACCTCTGTATGTTGGACCAGGATGGAAGGTGCCTGTGGTAGCAAAGGTGACAATACCCAAGAGAACGGTGATTCCCGCTAACTCGATGATGCATATTCAGGGCAAACTAGATGTTGACCTAGTTGATTTCATCGTAGAGTCCACATTATCTAACCAATCACCACTACTCATTCCTAGATGTTTCTATGAGAAGAGCAATCCACAACTTTGTGTAGTAAATACCACAGACTTTCCGTATACCATCCGCAGGAATGCAGTCATTGCAGAAGCTACTCCTGCTCAAGAACTCGTTAAAGAGACAATACCAACAGTCCAAGAAGTTGTGACAGATAACAACAGAGACCATGACGATTTAGATGAAAAGTTGAAAAAGTTAGCCCAGCAGGCAGCTCCCAATTTAGAAGAAGAACAAGTTCATGAGTTAGAAGAAGTATTGAAAGAATATAAGACCATCTTTTCCAGGGACGAATTTGACATTGGTGTGTTTCAGCAAGTAGAACACTCGATAGAAACTGGAAATGCACGTCCAATTCGACAACGTCTCAGACGAACACCTATGGGTTTGGCAGGTGATGAGGAAAAACATCTCAGAAAAATGCTGCAAGCTGGCGTCATTGAACCGTCAGTATCGGAATGGGCATCCCCACCAGTCCTTATTCGAAAAAGAGATGGATCAGTTAGATATGCTATAGACTATAGGCGTCTGAATGAGGTCACCAAGAAAGAAGTTTACCCGTTACCGTTGATTGACGAATGCATAGATACGTTAGCAGGTAACGAGTGGTTCAGCAAGTTGGACGCAAGTAACGCCTACTGGCAGGTGAAGATGAGAGATGAAGATAAGGCAAAAACTGCATTCATAACCAAGTATGGCTTATATCAATTCACCAGAATGAGCTTTGGGTTGTGTAATGCCCCAGCTACGTATGCAAGAGCGATGGAACTTGTGCTGAGAAATCTCACCTGGGAGATAGTCCTTGCCTTTCTAGATGACATCCTTGTTATGGGAAAAGACTTCCAGTCACATCTAAGTAATTTGAGACAGGTTTTTGACCGTTTTCAGCAGTATGGTATTAAGTTGAAACCAGCTAAATGCGAGTTCTGTGCCAAAGAAACAACTTTTCTGGGACGCAAGGTAGACAAACGTGGCATGGGTATTGGTGAAGATTACATCAAGACGATCAGAGACTGGAAGCCACCAAAAACTGTCAAACAAGTCGAACAATTTTTAGGTTTTATTAATTATCACCGAAACTTCATCAAAGATCTATCCAATATAGCCAGCCCATTGACGGAACTCACCAAGAAAAATCCTTGGAGATGGGGGACAGAGCAACAGACAGCCTACGAAAAACTTAAGATGGCGCTGCAAACCACTCCAGTTTTGGCACTACCCAACAAGACTGATGTTTTCGTCTTAGATACAGATGCTTCTGATCTAGCCATAGGTGCGGAACTACTCCAAATACAGGATGGACAGGAACGGGTTGTCGCCTATGGTAGCTTCACTTTATCAGCTGCTCAAAGAAAATACTGTACGACACGGAAGGAATTGCTAGCGGTAGTCCGGTTTACTCAGCATTTCCGTCACTATTTGCTAGGGAAAGCCTTCATTCTGAGGACAGACCACAACAGCCTTCGGTGGTTAATGAATTTTCGGGATTTACAGGGACAGTTAGCCAGATGGTTAGAAGTCCTGAGCCAGTACAATATGGAGATTCGACACAGAAGCGGCAATAAACATGTCAATGCCGATGTTTTATCGAGGTATCAGCCAGAAAGACCCTGCAAGGAGATGTCCATTCACATTGACCCCTCAGAATTGCCCTGTTCCGGATGTAAACATTGCACGAAGGTCCATCAGAGTTGGTCAGCTTTCGCCAAGGAGATAGATGACGTTATTCCTCTCAGTCATGGCGTAGTACAGAAATGCACAATTAGTGAGCCCACAGATCGGTCAGAAAGAGATAGATTAGCTACAACGTTAGAAATGATACAACGCCAGACAGACAATTTGGAATCGTCAGTAGAGGAACAGGTTAAGATGAGCCGATTAGTATCCAATCCAGTCAATTCTCAAAGAAGCAGAAGAGAACTCCGTAGGCATCTTGTGAAACAGATTGGTACCCTGAAAGTCAAGGTCGAAGAATTGGTAAGACAACTTCCGGATCTAGCTAACAGTCCAGTCAGTATTATGGAAAGGTTTAGGGATATGACTTACAAACAACTGAGAAACCTTTGGATTCGGCTGGACAAGTCAGAACACGTGGTTGAAAAGAAACGACAGAATATACGACGATACACGAAACCATCTCTTGCAACAGTGTCAGAAGAAAATGAACAGGTAACCGCTATCAAAAAGCAAACTGGGGGAACTAGGAAACAACTCGTAGATGCTGAGGCGTTACAAAATCTGTTTGGATTGGTAAACGATGATGACGTAGACGACACAGAAGGATTTATTGAAATCAATAATGCCAAGAGCGTGAAGATGGTGACCACACGGAGACGAGGAAGGTCACAGACGAAGGCGATTAACGAAGATGATACAACGTTTGGGTCTACTGGAGAAGTCAAAACACAGCCACCTGAGGTGGACAAGGAAACCACTGTTTCAAAGGAAGATCCAGCAGATTTTAGGCGAAGTGAATTTGACCCCCCCACGAATTTACTGGTAGAGGGTTATTCGTCCACAGAGATAGCAGAAGCACAACAGGAAGACGATGATCTGTCTTTGATATTGTTTTATTTAAGAGAGAGGAAATCTCCTCCTGAGAATATAATTGCTTTAAGTAGTCCTGCAGCAAAGATGTATTTAGTCAAGAAAGAGAAGTTTTATGTAAACCAAGACAATGTCTTATGTAACATCAGTAATCAAGGCATCCGCAGATTGGTAGTCCCTAGGAAGTACATAGAGGAAGTAACGAGATTAAACCACGACTTAGTGTGTACAGGACATCAGGGTATTCAACGAACCATCGAGCGATTGAAAGCCAAATTCTACTGGTATTGTTTAGATGAATTTGTCAAGAATTATGTCAAAACTTGTAACATCTGCAACCATTTCAAGAAACAACCTAAAAAACCAAAGGCACCATTAACGAAGTACCACGCAGGAGCACCTATGGAACGCGTGCACTTGGATTTCTTAGGCCCCCTACCAGAAACAGCACGTGGAAACACGAACATATTAGTCATGGTTGACCAGTTCACCAAATGGTGTGAGATAATTCCACTGCCTTCACAAACTGCAGAAGTTACCGCCAGAGCCGCAGTTAATGAGTTTTTTGCGAGATTTGGCTGTCCTTTCACAGTCCACACAGATCAAGGCAGGAACTTCGAAAGTAAGCTCTTCAAGGCCATTTGTGAACTTCTGATGATTCATAAAACCCGTACAACACCCTATCGACCCTCCGCCAACGGACAGGTGGAACGCTATAACAGAACGCTGATGGATGCGGTACGATGTTTTGTGGATGAGTCACAGAGAGATTGGGACGAGTACCTGCCCCAGTTAGCTTGCGCTTTAAGGTCGTCTGTAAATCGACACACCGGAATGACACCTAATAAAATGATGTTGGGCAGGGAAGTCAACTTGCCGGCGGACTTACTGTTTCGATCGATCGCCGAGGAAGGGAATGTATCAGACGAAGAGTATGTTGAAAATCTTCGACACCAACTTCAGAATGCGCACGAGTTAGCGAGAAGTACTTTGCAGACAACACAAGAGACCATGAAAAGGAATTATGACGTCAATATTCGTCAATTTCAGTATCAACCAGGGGAATTCGTATACCTGTTAGATACCGCACACAAGGTAGGAAGAGCGAAAAAGTTAGATCCTCCATGGAAAGGACCTGGGTTAGTCGTGTCTACATTGGGAACTTACGTCTACAAGATTAGATTGCAGCACAGCACCTTGATAGTCAACCACGATCGCCTCAAGAAATGTAACGACCGGTACTTACCAGATTGGTTACTGGAGGCCAGAGAAAAGTTTCAACGAGGGGAGAATATCGTCGACCATTTAGATCAGTTGTATTGCGTTTGCAGGAAACCCGATGATGGAAGCTTTATGATAGAATGCAACTATTGTGAAGATTGGTTTCATGGTGCCTGCGTTCAAGTGACAAACGAACAAGCTAAGAGCATTGCAATCTACAAGTGCCCCCGATGTCAGACCCCACAATTATATCCTTCTAGGATATAATTAGTCATCGTAGTTTAACACAACATCAGTCATCGTCGAATAATATAACATCTTTCTTCTTTCAGCACTGCGAACCACCATGGATGACAGGAAGTGGAGAGATGCTTACAGTGAGTCGGATGATGACGATGAAGACAAATGTTGGAAGCGAGTGAGGCAGGAGGAAGATCAGAGGAAAGTTGAGATGAAGGAACCGGACGGAACCGCCAAGAAAGATACCAACCAGAATGTGGTGGCCGTCAGAGACATGTTCGAAATGTCGTCGGGAGACGACGAAGTAGAGACCACTCCCAAGGACAAGAAATCGCCATGCCCGATCATCGGCTGTGATATCAGGACACAAAAGGTCCGTAACCACGTGAACAGGATGCACCTACCCAAGATAATGTGGGATAACCATTCGCCACCTGTCCGTCGAGACAGATACTGGGAACTTCACAAGATAAGAGTACAAGTACTGGTGTTTCTTTCCCAGAAGATTACAGGCTACAAATCCATCATGGATCTGTTGAGATGGTGCCAGGAACGACCGCACCTTATTCCTGCAAGATCTGTGGCAATCAAGAGACACATAGAACAGATGCGACAGCTTACAGAGACCATGCACTGGACACGGCCGCATTACAATCGCTACACCCTATCACCACCAAATCACATCAGTGTATTGATCCATTGGAGGTTTCAGGTTGCACTACTGAAGGAGCTGGTGGACGAAGATATCGACACATATATGGGATTTGGATTAACTTTCATGAACGATCCTAGTAATTTTCAACCCCCAGCAAGAAGAATGGAGAGGACGATTGTTTCAAGGTCTTTGTTAGCACCGACTACATCCAAGGAGCAACAACCAGAGTATGATGAGGCCAACCCCAGAGACAACGAGGAAGTTACAGTCGAGATAACAGAAACAATTGTAGAGGTTGAAGTTTTAGACGAGGAAGGTGCGAGTATGGATGTGGACTTATCCGCAGACTTGGAACCCGCTGAGTCAGAGAGAGTGATAAAGATTGGCCCCAACAACTATACCTTGGTACTCAGGGGTAACACCTTGGGTATCAAGGATCATCGTAGACATAACACATCAACAGAGGAACAGCTGGAAACCCCACAAGTTAAACCCAGAAGAGTCTCCGAAGCACTGGAAGTATTCGACTCTCATCTTCATCTGGACAGATTGTCCAAAAGACTTCTAAATAACGGATCGTTAACAATGGAACAGTTGATAGATGAACCGATGGAGCGACCTCCAACTGTACCGGTCAGCTTGGTGGGTGGAATGCTAATATACTGTGACCCTGAAACGTTTCCGGCTACTATCCCCCTTGATACCAAATGGATGATTGCGGTTGGGCTACACCCGAGGAATGCACACAAGTATCACCCTCACGATATCAAAAGATTCTTTGAGTTGATCAAATACCAGAGAGTAACTGCCATAGGTGAAATTGGACTTGATAGAACCATTGGAGAGAAGTATTGGGAAGACCAGATGGACCTGATTCAACGCATCCTTCCAGCGATCGCGGCAACAGGAAAGCCTATCATTTTCCATGTGCGATCACACAAAGCAGACCACCTCAGTTCTTTTCTCTATCTAGTTCTTCTGAAATATTTGGCTACTTTACTTCATAAAGAACATAAAATCATACTGCATTGCTTTACTGGATCTGCTGACATCTGCAGAACCTGGCTTTCCACTTTTGAGAACACCTATTTTGGCATTACCCATTTGGCAAAGTACTTCACCCAGGAACAAAAAACAGCATTACGTGCAATTCCTTTGGACCGACTGCTACTCGAGACAGATTCCCCCTACATTACCCCTTGGGGAATCCGGAACAACAGTCCGATTTACATTGGAGAGACAGCGGAGAGGATCTCGACCATACGTGGGATTCCGTTGGAGGAGGTATGCAGACGCACAACCATAAATGCATGTGCATTGTTTGGAGTCCAGATATACTAGGAGATGGACAATATTTTAGTACAACTTATCATGACCTTGGATTATGTATACATTTGGATTTTGTTAGAATTTTCGATGAAGAACATTTCGCGGATCGATAGGCAGAGTAGATGGATTATGATTACTGTGCAATTTTAATTTTTCGTATTTTATTCATGGATTTTATATATAGACATATGGATTCTACCGAGAGGAATTTACCAGAGATGAACTTTACCGATGCCGGCAGTTCCACACTGATATATGAACACTCATCCTTTTCGGGCAGGGGAAGAGTGTGGTAAATTCTTCCCTGTCGGTCATTAGTGAAACCATGGACGATCGGACTTCTCGGGAGTGAGCGTATGCGTGAG
>JARWCS010367362.1:0-18286 GCA_034783895.1 Geukensia demissa | reverse complement strand
ATATTGATTTATTGTTTGCTAACTTGTTTCCGTCCTGAATATGCATGAAATATTTGCCACTGAACGTTAAACAACAATCAATCAATCAAACCATTGTCAAAAAATAATCATTTGACATTGATTTTGTTTTTGGAAACAAATATCATACTTTACTTCATGCACAAATATGCTAGCCCTGTTAAAAGTTAAAAACTTGAAATTTCCTGAAATGATGTTATTATAATTTCGCAGCATTATGTTTAACGACTAAATATCTCAATAAGATAACAATTTTGAAAATTCTTCCATTGCTAAGGCCAGACAAAATAATGTGTCATAACTGAAAAGTGCATTATCTGAGAACTAGTAAATCAATTTTCCATGGCCTAAATATAAAACATTTGTACTTTACAAAATGTAAAGGGTGTTTTAGTCATGGCATTTCTGACACACACAGAGAGAACTCATGTTCAGCATACCTGTAATGTCTATTTCAAATATCTTTGGAGCTTTTCTTTTTGTTGGGGGTGCATCAACACTGCCAGTAGAACTTCTTTTGTTCCATTTCCATCTTATGTGACGGATTTTTTGAGACAAGGTTTTGGTAAAGTAGGCCTGGAAACACCATACAGAAAATGAAATAATATCAAACAATAAATATATACTGCAATTTACAAATGTAATCAACAGACTAATAAATATATGTGTTAAGCAACATTTTATCTTATGATTAAGCAGTTCAAATGGATTATAATATGTATACATGCAATGTAAAAAAGTCAGTTGCATGAATTTTAAACTGATAAAATAGATTTTACAAGATTTGCCAATTTATAATGATTAGCACTTATATTCTGCCAAAAAGAAAAACTAATAAAATACTGTTCAGGTCAATAGAATATCCAAGTTATATGATAATATCATTTTTCTGAGACCGATGCCATCTGAAGTATTTTATCCACCGTTACACTTAGACAAAATTATAAAACAGTCAGGATTTTGGGGTAAACTGTTGTTATTGTCAATCAACAATAAATATACATGTATATTAGTGTCCACTTCATTTAAATCAAATAATACTACCCATGGTTGTGATCCAGTAGAAAATCCAATGCATGGATATTTCTTATACATTGCTCTTCCAAGGTCAGAGTATAGATCTTTGCTTTTAAATTCTCCCAGGGATAGGACATGGTATGCAGTTTCTTCAATAAACTTATTAAAGTCTTTTATGATCTCCCCTTTTGCTAACAGCACACTGATTGTACCAGAATATGCAGGGATGAACTTGTTGATATCTATGATTTCAACATCATTACTAGTACTTCTACTTCCTGATGCAGACAGCAAGAAACTAGAATTCATCGATTCAACCTTTGTGATTCCCTGAAAAAAATTAATATATATGTATTTATATTTCGAAAGTACACAAATGTACATTGACTACATACATGTACATTTTAAAAATATACATAAAATACATACTTTCATACATGTACTGTCAGTTCAAATTCAAGCCTTGGGTTTTCAAGTACATGTATATTCATGTGCAAAAAATGTACAAGTGAACTGCAAGAAAAAGCATGCATTTGTTTCTGTCAAAAATTTTTGCTTAATGTACATGTATGTCATGTTAGCATCAACAATTTGTCCTCCACAATAAAACAACAAATCTACCTTTTAAATTATTTAAATTTTTAAAGTTAAACTTTGAATTATTTATTAACAGATTAAGGGGTCACATCAAATAAAGTTCTTAATCTAGTTCAACAAATCATATCATATCATTTTCTATGTTTTCAATAGCAAAAGAAATAATAAATAAATAAATAAATATACAAATATTAACTACTGCTGATTTTGTTGATCATAAACTATTGTTTATTAAGATTTTTTGTCAATGTAAACACAAATGTGAAAGAATTCATGCACATGTACAAAGACTTGTGACAAAAAAATTTTTTTTTGTTTTGAAATAACATCTTAATAATACAATGTACATGATTATACATACTACTTCTGGACATTTGCTGCTGCTGCTGCCCTGAGATGGGTCTGTTTCCAAAGCTGGTGCCAGCTGTCTCTGGTCAGTCTCAATAGTTGTACATGTTAGTTCCAAAGGTACAGTTGATTCATTACTTGAATTTGCGATAAATTTTGCCTTTAAACCATCAACCATTAAGGTAAGTTTTTTGGCTGGTCCAAGTTTTTCTGACATCATTTTCTGAATGTCTATATCTGTTAAATTCCTCATTGCAAGTCCATCAATTTCATTATCTAGTAGACAAATAAATAGTAAAAAAAAATTAAAAACTTCTAAATCCATCTTTTTGTAGGCAGGCATGATCAAGATGCAAAGCTATGCATTCCAGCAAAAATCAACATTATATAGCATTACATGCAACATGCCCTCATAATAATGTGCGGTTTGTGGCCATTTGTAGGACATGTTATTAAAGCACATTGTAGATTTCTGGTCAGATTTTTGACATTCAAAAGAGTTTATATAGGAATTAAAATCTGTGACATCCAAATGAATAATTTCAAAGTACTTCTTGTGTTCAATAACATATATCTGATTTATAATTCCAAATAAAAGCTCATCTTTACTTAGAAGAAGAACATCATTAGTTCTATAAGTAATTCCTCGAATGCAGACACTTTCAGTTGTCATAACATCTGCAGGAATATCGATTCCACTAGATTCAACTTCATTCCTTACATTGCAAGGTAATGCATCTCCTTTAATAGTGACTCCTTGAGAAACTGTATCTCCTTGATACAAATAGACTTCTGATCTTTCCTTACTGCATGTGTATTGTTGTAAGCACATCCAGCGCTGATGATGGTCAGCAACTGATTTTTCAATTGCACGGAAATTTTTCCATTTTTTACTTTTAAATAGATTGTGTTTTGCTTCAAACCTTACACACCAGTGGTTTCTACCTGGTCCAAATTTTTTTATTTGATCTGGCAAGTGTCCCAAGAAATGAAGTTTTGGAGTAAAGTCTACATCGGGATATATGATTTTAAAATTTCTATTGTGTTCTTGGATAAGGACATACAATGAATCAACAGTTTCATCAGATGCTATCGGTGATATCACTAAAAGGGTAATCTTTATAAGGCGTAGAAAATTTTGCCAATGCGAATCATCTTCAGGAATCATATCACCTATCATAAATGGAAGTAGGATCATAAATTTTTTTATCTCTGTTGCAGTCATTGGGAGTACATTTTTTCTGTCCAAAGATTTCTTCTCTATTGTCTGTGGTTTATCAGTTAATTCTGATGATGTATAATTGAAATTCAAAATAGCAGAATTGAGATCTTTCAACGAAAAGTAGTTCTTTTTGTAAATGACTTCAGCAAGTAAGAGTTGAAGTTCCATTTTCACAATGCCTTCAAGTAAAATATGCATTGGGTCATGCAAAATGCATTGGGTTACATCAAAATCTGGAACCTGCAATAATGGACTTCGATATGTTATACCATATTTTCTTGACCAATACTTTTTGCCACCTTTATTCAATTCCTCAAGATAATCACAACGATCAATGTGTTCTTGCATGTTACGTAGAGGAAACTGGTTACCATGTAGACTTTCTCCAATCTGATCATGTGTAATTTCACATGTTCTGCATGGTTTCTCAGCAAATCCAACCCCTTCTTTAAAACCACCGATTAATTGGGCTGCCAAAGTGTCGCCTAACACACATAATAAAGTTCCAAACATGTGTTTATTTTGATATCCAAATCTGATATCACATCCTAAATTAAGTCTACGTATACTTTCAATAAAATCTGATAAAATCTTATTCAATCCGATTTTTTTTTTAAATAAGATGTCTTTGCTACTGCTAGTAACTGAGTGACTTGTACCCTGTATCTAAATTCTGGAGAAATATTCAATAATGACCAGTAAAAAATCGAAAGCTTGTGTTTTTTCTTATGTGAACCAATTGGATTTGCAATTTCAAAGTCATCAAAGTACAAACAGAGTAATAAGGCATCAGGATGCCTTTGAAAAAATGGTTTCCTCATAAAACTTCCATCAAAAAAATCATTCATTGTATTTGTTACCGGAACTTCTTCTTTCAAACAATCTTGGACCTCCTTCATTGAAAGTAACTGTTCTAATTGTTTCATAAAAGGTACATAATAGCCATAAGCTTCTCGCTGAACATATTGGTATCGGCCTTGAGATTTCATCTGTTTTTTAATTACACCTAGTTTAATAGGAACTGGTTTTACATAACCAAAGTTTTCAGTGAAATATTTTTCCTGTAGATAGTCAGTTTCTAGTTCATCAAATATATGTTCTTGAAATAATTCATCAACATTGATAGTATTGACAATATTATCTGGTAATGCCCCTATAACCCTATTTTTTATTATACTAAGCCTTTCGGAGAAAAGGGCTCTTGTTGATAAAATCACATCACTAACCGCAGACTGGCTTAAATGAAAACCTGATCTCAATTTGAGCAAATACTGAGCATCAAGCGCCTTAGTGTCAACTTCATTGTCATTGTCTATATCCATACACTCTTCATTTTCATTTTGCAAATTGCAATCAGCATCGCATTCGTCATTTGCATGTTCCATCTCCAAAAAACGAGGATGTTTTCTCTTACAGTGCATCTGAAATGCATTGTATGACTTGAACGATGTTCCACAACCATTTGATGAACAATGTACCTTAAAGTTTGGATTATTCCTATGCCGTTTTAACAAATGGGCAAGTAAATCTAACCTTGTGTGTGAGAAAAAGGGACACATGCTACACTGATGCATTGTTAAAGTCTACTCTATTGCATGTCGACAGTCCACAAAAACTGGTTATCAAACATCTGAAACAATTAAAAAAATAATTATTCATGTAAATATATAAAAAGAGAAGATATGGCAAAAATGTAAAAGAGAACTTTCCACAACTTGCCCATTATTAAAGCAAAACAAGACTAGAAATAATTTTAAAAAAATTTTCTCGTGATGGTCTTTGGTTAATCTTTCAATAAACACATGTATGCATGTATTATATTCATTTTGATTTCAGTTGCTATAATATAGGTACCAAAATTTATTTTTTTTTATGTTTCCAGTATCATACTTTTAAAATTTAGTGACTTAGCCATTAAAAAATTTCAATCCAAGCATATACAACAAATTTATTTTTTGAAACAAAAAAGTTTGTTTCTCAATTTAGGTGAAAAAAATATTTTGTTTTTGGTCTTGTGAAAAAAAATTGTTTGTTTTACCATCAGCTGCCACTACATTTGTATATGTAATGATAAAGTAGGAATAAAAAATTTTCGATATGTCGCAAAAAAAAATTTGTTTTTCGCCAAAGCCAAAGGTGCTAAAAAAGTTTGTCGTGACAAAAAATCCATAGCCCCCAGAAAATCAAATGGTTGCTGCCTAAGCACCAAGATCTTGTCAGTCACCCATCCAGGGTTGTCAATTTTTAAAATAGGTGATGGAACCTAAAAAGTAACCGATGAGGGCAGGGGTCCAGGACGCATTTATCAAGCGAAAACTAAACTTTATATGGACCATCCCACCAAAGTTTGGTCTAAATTGGCCCAGTTGTTTCAGAGGAGAAGATTAAAATGTGAATGATGGACAGACAGGTGACGGGAGCCAAGCGATGGCAACAGCTCATATGGCCTTTTAGGCCAGGTGAGCTAAAAACTTTCATCCTACCCCAGAAAAAAATCAGTCCGCCCGTATTTAATTTGGTAAACTCCTTATATCCAATACTTACGCAACCTAAAATTAAATTTGTATTTCAACCCATTTCATAACATGATCGCTGTGATTTCAAATCTCTTTTATAGTGAAAATGAAACTGATAAAAATTCAACAGGGGGGTTCACTTCCTGGGTATAAGTTTATACAGACGTGCTGCTGGAATGGATGCATTTTTCTACTCAATTTTTTTTGTCTGGATGATATGACAGGCCAAAAGTTGATCAAATTGAGTCCTACATCTATTTTTTGCAACTTCGAGTTGCAAACACTCATATATTTTGCTGTAATTTTAAGAATATTGTATGAGTTACTATTTAGTAAGTGACAAATAAGTGTGATATTTCATGCAGAATAAAATAGGGATTTTTTTTTGAGAAAGAGAGCAGTAGTTTTTTTAACTGTTCATGCAGTTAAGACTGTCTCTTAAGTTTTACAAAAAAAGACTTATTAGAAACTATATTAGCAAACAACTATGGTAAAAAAATAATAAAGTATATTTTTACTATCAACATAAACACATAAAAGGTCATTATCAAAATCAATAACGGGAAGAAGGTCATGTGGTTTCAGATGTATCATCTGACTGAAACCACATGGCCTCAATACGTCATTCATCTGAAACCACATGGCCTCAATACGTCATTTCCGAGATAGATTATTTTACGGAATCACAGTATTTCTTTTATGACATTCTTTTACTTTTTTTAGGGCACTGACCTTCTTCCCGTTATTGATTTTGATAACGACCTTTTCAAATCGTCTCCTCAAAACTATTTCTCGTTTGTATTTTTTCTTTAAAAGATAAGAAGATGAAAGGCTATTCCAAAAAGTGGGTATGTCATTTTTCACAACATGAAAACTTAAAAGAATTCTTTATTTCATTGTTTCTACTGGGCAGTTCAAACAAGCTGAAATTGTAGGCTTACGATAACGAAATCATCATTAAAACGACAGTTCTGAACGTTCATTAAAATTAAATCTCCTAAAATTGTTATAAAATATTCTGATTTAGAAATATCATTTTAAAGTAGAATCTTGAAGAATTAACTCTGGAACGAACGATTTTCAGCACGCTTCAAAGGAAATGACCAAGACGCCCTAAACATTACAGGAGTCACATGAGAGCATCTAAAAAAAAGTACCGTCACCTCTAAGGATCAACAATCTCGGAAACAACCTATAAAGCAATATGGACAGATGAGATCATAAGTTTTCATGCGTCATACATGTACGAATTTGTACTTAGCATGTATTTTCAAAGTAAACTGTGATATCACAATGTTTCCTTACTAGCACAAAAACATAATACCAGGATAAATCTCTTATCATGTTGGTGTCGAAACTGCAATGCCGTTTTGACACCCCCTTCTGTGTCAAGACGGCACATGTCCGCTTTAAAACCGCTCCAGGTTTCAAAACAGAGCATGACATCCTCAAAAATCTTTTTTTTTTTGAAAATACAATCCTCTCCCCTGCCCCTATTTAGTGGATTATATATATCTGATGAAAACCTACCTTTTTAGTTTAACTGGCCCCCAGAACCGGCCTTTCAGAAGACAACACCATCATGGAAACAAAAAACACCCCCAAGAGAAATCTGCTAATGCACTCATTCACTATATATCCCCTTTTTGCCCTATCATGCCTATATGAAATTGTCCCTTTGCTGGCTTACTCAAACCGTTTGTTGCATTATGTTGGTTTATAAATATTTAAATTGTTTGTCTGTTTGTTGGTAAAATAACTGATTTAAATAAGCACGCATGCACACACGTGTTTGAATATGTCATGTTTGTGGTCAATGTGGAGATACAAACCTTCAATTGCTGTTGCTATTGCGAATTGGTTTGCATTCTGCAAGATTTGAACAAGTTGTTCTGTTGTCGTAGTGTCGCTTACTAGAGAACAAACTTTGTCTATGGGATCCATGCTTTCGCTTCCCTCTATTTGAACAAAGAAAGGTTTGCGCGCTTACGTCTCAAATTACCATTTTTATAAAGTTCGCTAACTCTATCCCGACCAACTTAATTACCGAAACGAACACGGAATTCCGGTATTTTCAATAAAGAAAATTCACGTTTGTTATTAGTACTATAATAGCCGAGAATAATTAAAAGATAAACTAAAATTAATGATTATATAAATAAATAATAGTATTACCTTTGACGGTGCACCTTATTAATGAAATAGAGGTGTAGAGAAAAATAGGGGGGTTTCCATGTCTTTGCTGCCCGACAGAAAAAAATTAACAGTAATAATAATAACAACTGCAGAAAGGCACACTAAATATAAGAATTTCTTCGGATTTAGACATTTTCAAAATTAGGAGAAAAAGTAGGAACATAAACAAAGGGTTCAGACCCTGAGTGCCGCGCAATGACCCAGCCCAACCGGATTACCAGTTTAGACTTGAATGAAAGCGCAACTTACTACTACATGTATATCCCAAAAAAATTTTGTTCAACTACAACAAATAATTCTTGCAAAAATGGAGGGGATTAAACCACTGGAGCTACCTTTCTGGGTCCGTCACACGGGCATAGATTCAAAACAAGGCCGATAACAAAGCTATTTGTGGTGCGGCCGAATGACCGCAATTTAATATCGTTATGCAAAACAAGAAAATTTCTTGTCATTCGAGTTTCACTAGAAAACCTTATATAGTTTCAGCTGTGCTACATAATACCTAAACGCATTGATGTTTAGAATTGTGTTCAGATGTTTAGGATTGTGTTTAGATGTTTACATACTGCTGAAAAATACCTAAACGGATTAATGTTTAGGATTGTGTTTAGATGTTTAGGATTGTGTTTAGAAAGTGTTTAGCCTGTCATTTTGTGTTTAGATTTTGATTCTTCAGTTGTGTAAACATGTTCCAAATCTAAACATGTTTAGGCTCGAACATGTTTACGACCATACGTGTTTAGGATATGAACACATTCCTAAACATGTTTAGACCTAAACATGTTCTAGATGCGTTCTAAACCTAAACGTCATTTTTACAGTGTACATTCCATCTACATGCAAATTTTCACGGTTTAATATGCAGCATTATTGCCAAACGACCACGACAAAATTTGTGTGGGAAATCATGGAGTGATTACAATACTTCGCCTTTCTAAACACTATTTAAATCTCTATTTTATTCACCACAGTGCAAGAAGTGCTTTTACATATTGGCATTATTTTTCTTTAAAATTGATGTATATGAAAACCTCGTCGGTACTAATTTGGTGCCAAAAATTGATGTGACGATTTAGATAATATGATCTACTTACGTATCTTTATTTTTCCTATTCTAGACCATTATTACTGTTTTCCTTTACACAATTTACGTCATTAAACCATAAAAAGGATATTACTTAACTCGAATATTTGATCATTAAAAACCAATTGAAAATATGATTGTTAATACATTATTGTAATAAAATATGTTTTCAACAGTGGTAAAAAATTGTATTACGAAATAAATATATAACATTGTTAGTAAAACAAGAAAAGCAATTTTTACAGATTATTCCTTTTCCAATTTTGATCCATCGTTAGGTGTGTCAATTGACCAAAATTTAAGAAACAAAGAGCGAATTTTTCTTTCTGATGGTTTATAGAAGATTCCGTTTGTATAGAAAAATAGAAAATGTGATATGATTGTCGATAAGCATGCACCGAAGTCCAAATTTAATAAAGATTTTTAATCCTGCATTTAGAATATACATTTGTTTCCAGTTGGTTCAATAATTGACACGACGAGATATTGAGTGCGTCACGCCGGTTTTCCCTCTGTTGTGTTTAAGGTTTTTGTGTTGTATTCTTCGTCTTGGTTTTTTTTTTATATCTATTGTCTGATGTGTATTTGGTATTTCTGTTTTCTTTTAGATTTTGTTTGTTTGATTGATTGATTGGGGTTTAACGTCATTTTCAACAATATTTCAGTCATATCGCGGCGGCCAGTTTTACTGGTAGAGGTAGCCGGAGTACCCGCTGAGAACCACCGACCTTGGCCAAGTAACTTGCAAACCTTTACACGTGCGACGCGAGTTAAACGAAACCCGTTATTGTATGGTACACAATCAGGTTCGAACTTACGCCGTTTTGGGGATGAATTACAGTGAACTGTACGTCGGTTAAGTTTAAATCAACTACCTAGACAACTCGGCCACCCAGGCCCCATTTTACAAGGTGTGCAGAACATTCATTAAAATGCAGTGTAACTATTAAAAATAAATACTAAAATATTTATATTTTAAACGAAATAGTATGAATAAGCAATACTGTTACAAATTTACATGAAAAAATATACTTTATGTCGCCAATGATCGTTTTCGGATATTCATATTACAGAAGTAAAAAATATATGTTTAACATTCACCATTAAAAAATCATTTAAGTTCGGCGATTTAATCAGTGACGCAGTGTCATTTTTTATTTTCAATGACCTGATTAGAACAAATAAAAAAACACAACTGAGGTTATTTACATACATATTCTTTAATTGCTTTAGATTTCTAATATACGTTTTGTTACGTCTTGTATATGAGCAATATCGACTGCCCTTTAGCTGCTTTATGATCAAAAGATAGCACTTAAAACAAAATATGTTTCCGTTTTTTTTTATGAAATTATACTTGTTTTCTTGATTTACGCTATTGCAATGTCGACTGCCCTTTAACTGCTTTATGATCAAAAGATAACATTTCAAATAAAATATGTTTCCGTTTTTAAGAAATTATACGTTTTCTTGATTTACGCTATTGCAATATCGACTGCCCTTTAGCTGCTTTATGATCAAAAGAAAATATGTTTCCGATTTAAGAAATTATTCTTGTGTTCTTTATTTATGATATTGCTATATCTGGCTGTATAGTTTTTAAAAAAAAAACCTTTTCTGGAGGTTTTTAATGGCCAAAACATTATGCCTAGAAAAAATGGTTATTGAATGCTCGACATTCTTACAGATCAGAAAATTGTTTAAAAACTCAAAAAGCTATATTATCAACATTGTAGACTCTTGAAACTTGCACAGAAGCGTACTTATTAAAAAATGAATCCAGACCAAAATTAGTTAATCGTTAATATTTATCAAAAATTGTTAGAGCATGCAGAGGGAACCCTTTACTTATTTTAGGCTCATTATTATTTAGATTGTTTTGGTTCTGGTCTTTCCAACATCGGATTTCCAACATTTTGACAAAGAGCACTGCTCACGAGTTGTATATCAACGAAATGGCCATACAGTGCATCAAACTGCGATTGTTATTTTGTGATAGATTAATTACTACCACTGAATGTCTGTTACTGGTGGTGGACTTTTAGTCCTCGACGGCATTATCGGCCCAGTAGCAAGAGTTTTTATCCTGCTTTTACATTTGCTGATCTAAATCATTAATTCTTTATGCAAAATTTTAAAAACCTGTACAGAGTTATTTATAATTACCAAATGAAAATACACGACATGAATTTTGAAATACTAAATGTTTAAAAAAAAAACAGATTAGTTGTTATTTTCATTTTGGATAAATAAGAGGTCAATTAACCTAGAATGATTTTTTAAATCATATTCAATTTACGAAAACTGGACATATTAAATATAAAATGTTAGTTTTCCCAATTGCTACAGTATTTCCCGCGCATTAAAGTATTGATTTTGTTTTAAATAACTCGCTGAACCTTTTTCTTCTGATGAAATATTAAAATCAGCGGGACGTAAATGCATTCATGCGTTTCGTTCCGGCTTGTGTAACATGCTATAAACTGCGTCTCCATTTATTGGATGTGTCTTACTTCAAAAGCTCTACTCACAGTGTGTCTTGAAGTTTCTGCAATGCTAAGAATATATGTGGCTTTCACTAGCTTACTGATAGTTAGTGTTGTTATAGGTAAGTGTCTTTTTAAATATGATTTCTTTGTTTTAGTCCATGGTCGAATATAAGTTTATTTCGTATCATACGATCCCTTTTTTCAAATTTTGCATAAAATTTTGGAGGATATAAAGTCAACTGTATTTCTATTTCATTTTTGAACAAAATACAATGTTAAACATTTTTTTATTATGGTAAGTTACATAATTTAAAAAAAACTTCCTCAGTCAAGACTGGAAAAATTAAGGAGTTGTGTCAGACAGACACGGACCTTTCACAATTTGTAGTACGAACATCTGTTCAGTTAAATTGAGGTCACAATATATTTTGGATTAATAAACACACTTTAAGAAGTAAAACATTTGTATAATACTCAAATGGTTTTCATTGATTCTATATAGGCCAATATGCCGTTTAAAGATCTTAAAATGATAAAATTTTTGTTCGTTTTTTTATTATAATATAAGGTGCATTAAAACGAAGCTTCAAGTTAAATGAAGTACATTTGTACATGTATAAAAGTTAAGTTAAAATATATTCATATTGGCTTTTGCGCGTATATCTATGTTGAAATCTCTTTAAAAAGTTGATTATGTATATTTTTGTGAAAGCAAATATGAAACTGGTGTCGTTTGCTATAAGGAAAATTAAATTTAAATTAGTCATAAAAATATGTTTATGTTTCACAAGCACTTATAAGTGTGTCACAAGGTTTACAATTTGGGCAAAATAAGGAGCATAGCGCAACTTCATCTCCGAATGTTTGATGAGTAAACCTAATATTTTAAATAATTTAATATGAACCTTAAATTGCGTCTTCATAATATAACTGTCGTCGAATGTAAGGACAGGATATTTGTCAATTCAAAGGAACCATAAAGCGCTTGTGAGATCAATTTAAATCCTTTAATAGTTTATAATGATTTGACAATATACAAAATATCAAAAAAAATAATGCTTTCACATGCGCTCTTTTTTTATTGACCCTACATCTGTCACGAAAGCCCACAATGCTCATCGTTAGACTAATATTTTTCTACTGTTGTAATCGTATTTAATGGAGACATTATGAAAAATTTTGAGTTAAAATGGGTCTTATTTTTCCTTTTATGGCTATACTAACAAGATATTAAAATGTTTAAAAAAAAACAACAATGTTGATTCTTAAGTTTTATTTGTAGAAATCTGTAGATAAGTAGGAGGAAACGATTTAAAACCGAAGGGCCAAACACCCCACAAAAAAACGGGGGTAAACTCGGGTGGTTCGGAAGGGTAAGCTGTTCCTTTTTTCTGTTTAAAAAAGAGAGTAGGTGCTCCTATGCCTTTATTTTGCCCCACATTATCTAGATTTTCCAATTTTGAAATATCCATATGCAAGTGCCATACAAGCAAATTTGTAGATTAAATATATACTGCTGATAGATTCGAGCTACAAAATATCAGATGTTGTCTACATACACGATTTTGAGAACAAAGTCACTATAAGGTACATATTTGAAAAAAAATCTGGCAACAATACGTAGTTTTGTGATAGTTTATCACTGAATGAAAAATATCCCCACCCGTGCACCAATTATTGTTTATTGACCTGTTGCATTAGTTACATAAATATCTTTTTGGTGCAACAATTAGGAGGAATCTAATATCATGAAAATCTGTCGTATTTATATGGGATTTTGCATATTTATTTAGATTTCGTTGAATAGCACTAATTATGACGTCATTGTGACATCACAGTATTAAAATTGCTTATAAAATTTCAAACACCTTAAGGCATGATAAATGAAAATAAAATTTAGGCACGAGAAATTTATAATTTGGGGACAAAATGTACCCTTAAATTTCCTAGCCCTTTGATGAACAAAAACTGATACCTTTTTTATACTTCCTTACAACGTTAGTGTTAAAAAATCTTTGCTGAGCATGATGTTGGTGCTTTTCTATTCAGACGCTACATGTACCACCTTTAGCTGTATATCAAGAGGAGGTACATGCTCGGATGGCAGAGAATGTCCAGTTGGAGGCATTACAACTCGTATCAATCTAAGTTGTAATGGCAACGCTTGTTGTACATGTGAAGGTAAGATAAAATTAATCTGTGTATAGTCAGCATAAAAAGACAAAATATGAAATAAATAAATGGAACCTGCATAGCAAGTTCTTCCATCTGATCCATCAAACGTCTTTCAAAAATACTTTGTGAAAGTGTATTCTTTCAGTCCTTTATATCTTTAACATAATTGTTTTTTCTCGTGATAAATATCATTTAACGATCATTTTTATCGTATTCACTTAATGTACAGACTGTCCTTTTCATCGCCGGTTGAACCGAATTGCCTGTGTATAGAGTTTATTGGATTTAGATCGATAATAGAAAATAAAATGGGTTCTCTGCTATGACTAAAAACTACTGTCCCAAGTACTGACATACAAATGATATACTTTAAATAAAGTTTACAGTCTTTACCAACATATAAGATATAATTTCCCCAAAAAAACTTGATATTAGAGAGCATTGCTTTTGTCCTTTTTGGTTTATCATTTGTTCTCACCGAACTCGGGAAACTTTAAGAAGTAAGTCTAAGGAGGTTATATTTCAACTTCTTTATATAAATTATCGCTTTGTTCGACATTTTGACAAAATCACGTTTTTACTGGCTTCTTACTGGCACGTGGTGATACTTCCAATGTCACTTGTTAATCTAGTATATGTATGAAGAGTCTTTCTGAAGATATCACTGAAGACGTCTTTATGAATAAGCGGTATGTAACCTTTTCCACCTTGCCAGCAGCATCGAGTACGTTTTTACCTTCCCAAATTATTTACTTCTTTGGGCAATGCCACGTTTTCAACAAGTTAAAAACCACTCGTAACATATCATTTTCGGAGGTAAGTAAGCACCAGTTACAAGGCTGAATTTTCCGGCATTATCCAACCCGAAATATTTCCAGTGGCTGTCTAGAAGTTTCTCCCGTCCGGTCCCATGCTCAAAGTCTATATATTTATTTCTTGTTTCCGTCCTATGTATGACTTAAATGTTGCCAGATGGACGTAAAGAAGCAATCAATAAATCAACCAATCAGATTGATGAAATATTTCTCTGGGTTGGTATTTAGAGTAGAGTGCTACAGTAGACAAACATCATTTCAATGGGCACCAATCGAGCGCTACTTTTTGCCGAATTCCTTCTTTACTCAATCGAGACAGACTTTTTTCTAAGAATTTTCTAGAACAAAGTAGGAAGATATCCAGGACCTCAAAGTATATTTTATTGATTTATTCTCATTTTCTACCTCGATACTAGGCTACAACCAACAACCCAAGTCGTTCTGTTATTTTCATCTTTATGCTGGCATCCAGAGAACAAGATAGTTTATGGAAAACGAGTCAAGTTGAAAAAACAAGATTTATTTTCGTGACATACGGTTAAAAGCTGAAAATACAAAAATGAGCAAAAATTACAATGTGAAAATAAGTTTCCCTCACAAAGAAATCAAATAATCGGATTTATAGTTAAAGTCAAGTAGAACGAGTTATTTGCGGCTGAGGTTTCCTGGAGGAATATCGGGTTGCCATAATTAACTATTTAGCGAACATTTAAGTAATAATTAAAGAAGAATAAAATTTACAAACCGTTATAAAAGACTTATGAAATATTTAAACAGTGTTAATAATGTATATTTAAATGTAATATTTTAAGTATCATAGTGGTTTCACACAAGTTGTGACTGATCCATAAACACGGATAGTGCAATGCTTTCAACGTTGAAAATTTCGACAAATATCAATAAATAAATAAAACAAACATTATTCATACAAATATTCCAGTTTAAACAATCAAAATGTCCGTGAAATACAGAGTACTGAATGTCTAAATTAGTTTTTGTCTTGTGTCCTTTGCATTATTTCATCCATTAAGGCTTACCCATGTTTTGAGTTGAGGAATTGTTGTAATCTCAAGCATGGCAACAAGCTCAGAAGAAAGAAAACATGTATACGTAAAATAAAGCAATGCTTGTATCAATTTTTTTATAGTTAAATACAGATCATCACGGATTTGGAGCTCACCACAGATGACTCTAAATATATGTAAACTCCCTTAAATGGACATATAATTAAAACACTAAATATATTCTGTTGGTCCATTTTTGCAATAGAAACCAAACTACGTTCACAAAACTATGGCAATAAAAACAATTATCAACGACAGTGCCACTGTGTGAAATAGATATTTCGTACCGGTCAACCAAATCATGATGGCGACCGAAAAACTTCCGGAGTGATGACTTGGCTCAGTAGCTTTCTTGTCAGCTGCAACAATCTGTCAATAAAATCCTGATAGGAAGCACAAGCCCTGGAGTAGCGTATCAATTGAGAAATATACAATCCGTATGCAGGTGCGGCTGGAATGTTGCTAGACATGAACGGAAAGTTTACAATCGGAAAATCAAAGTCATCTCTCTTGTCTTAAATCATTCATTTTTCAATTTCTTAAGATTCTCATTACCCTTCACTTACCCTTTAGACCTAAAGTTTGGAAGTTATAACATAGAGTAATTTTCCCTCGGCTGGAAAGTCCTTTTGTGTAGGATTTATTTTTTGGACAACCCACGGCGGAGTCATTTGTATATGTTAAGGTAAGAAATTGGATTATGATGCCATGAGTGACATACCTGTTTTCTTACAGCAACAGTATTGTAGCTCCAAATTGACATGTCGAAATGACAGGTTTTACATGCACAGAGACATATTCAATTCTTAGCTTAAGTGGGAGTGTTACCAATAGTAGAATTTTTAAGTACGTAATTGTGAAATAAAAATTCCGGAAAAGGGAAGTTGCTGCAGTTTGAATAAATGGTTATGATTGCCTGCTAGGAAAGCTCCCTGAGTTTTGTACAATTTACAGTTTGGATGCGAACGCGTGTATTGGGCTGAATTCGTTGTTGTAATTTTTTGGAGATGCCAATTTTACAATTTACGGATACATGTACGTCTGTATTTTCATTACGGGAAATTTTACCATTACCTTGCTGATGTCATCGTTTTGTCTGGTTGGCAGGTGGGTTTGGAGCTACAGCCTGTACTTGCACTCCACATATTTTCATCTACAAATGCTCAGACACGTGTTGGTTTTGTTGTAAATTTCTGAATATAACTTCATATTTTTAAATTCTGAAAAACTCCATCTAATGATATATATGTTTGTCTTGTTTTAATAAATAGGTATTGTTAAATTTCTTGACCATTTAACACCACATTGTTTGGAATACACTTTTACAATTCCGGAATATAACCGACCAAAACCGGATCTACGGGGTAAAATTCTACTACAATGGCAAGGTAGAATAAATAAAAGAAAATAAGCTTTCTATTGTAGCTTATAATTCAGTCTCTTTAATATTTACCCCGTATCTTTTCATTTTCAAATTCAATTCTGAAATAGGTGTTTGGACTAATTATAGTTTAAAATTGAAGTTAACAGTAATATTATCAATACTCGAGGATGCAAATTTTTTCTGGAGCCCCCCCTTTTGGTGTTTAGTGTGCTCATTATTAGTATTGGTACACGTAGCTGGTCAAAGTGAATTGTTTTCTTTTTCATAGGAAACATTGGTTGCTCATTATTAATAATTATTCAGTTAGTTATTGAAAATTTTAGCTCTCTGGTCCCTGGACAGCTCTGAATTGCTCAGGAATAATTTCAAGCCGGACCGTCTGTCAACACCACAATTCTCTATGATCCGCACCACATCTACACACAACCAACAGTATGGTGGGTATATAGAGCGGCATTGTCGTTTGGTCATTTGAACACTCATAATTTAGTGTCCGTTAATCTGATCACCTTATTTAATTTTTCCCTGATCAACTAAAGTCTTACAGCATATAGGACAATCAACCATTACACATCACCGAAGGTTTGCGTCATCACTTTGCATCTACGTTCCGATACACCTGGAGTCCGATTAAAGTTTTTTTATGCTTTGTATCGAGATTTGTTGGTAATGATTGCTTGTAGGCTAAAATACGGATAACAGAATTGTAGGTTATATTTATTACACCTTAATCCCCTTTCAAATAATTGTCATTCTTCAACAAAAATTTTGACGGGTTACATTTATTGTTGTCCAAAGTCCTGGAGCGAAAGTAGAGGCCGAACCCACTCAAGTGACATAGTCGGGTTGTTCAAATACATTACGTCCCGTCCCAGATATTGGACCCCAATTTCGTTACGGTAATACATTCTACAAGGGCGCGGAGTGAACCATTCAATGGACCACGCTTTTAAATCTGGAGCTGTATTGCGCAAATTTTTAATTGTCGTCTGCACGGACTTTCCAGCCGCGGGAAAATTACTCTATGTTATTTAGTTGGTTCAGAGAATAAACGTTTCAAACTGAAGTCTAAAGCCTCAGTGAAGAGCAATGAGAATCTAGGTAACTGATTGATTGATTGACTGTTGGTTGCTTAACGTCCAGTGGCAAATATTTCATGCATATTCAGGACGGGAACAAGTTCAACAATTATCAATGTCGAAAAAGGGGTGGTATGGAACACAACAGGGCAACGGTTTTTGACGGCCACTGGAAAAAAGGGAGTGATGGGTAGGGACATAAAAAGCCTTTTGTAGGGGCAAAAACCTACTCTATTTCGAAAACTACAAAAGGGGTCTTTTACGTGCAAGGAGCGTGGC
>JARWCS010367341.1:0-10389 GCA_034783895.1 Geukensia demissa | reverse complement strand
CGTTTCTCTACGTTTGTGCTACGTTTTAATTTTTGGCTACGTTTGTATTGTGCAGACCAATACAAACGTAGCTGGCTACGTTTCTATACACGTATTGCTACGCATTGCTACGTTTGGTCTACGTTTTGCTACGGTTTGCTACGTATATTGCCGTTTCGCTACGTTTTGAAAACGTAGCGAAACGTAGGGGTTAAAACGTGACAGTGTGACTGGGGCTTAAGAATTGAACGTCATGATTCTTGAGAAATGTTGGAACACTCTGTTGGTAAATTCCGTGCCTTTATCCGTCTGTAACCGAATCGAAATTCTTCTCGAATTAAAAATTATCTTGAAATTCGCTACCAGACTTTTTCCCGTCTTGTCTTTACCCAGGCGCATTTGGACAACAATTCGATACATGTTAACAGGTGTTTATGTTCGTTGTTATAATTATAAGACGCCAGTTTGGCAACGTCTACTAAATCGGCTTGCCACTGCTAATCCATACCAAACACGAGTACTTTTCTTCTGGAAATCTTCTTCTCATCGGTTTATGTAGCTTATGAGTCTTGAATCTGTTACCGTTCTTTAACATCGTATAGATTTTTGGTTTGAATTTATCGAGACAGCTATACGGGGTTCCTAATACTGCGACTCCATCTTTACAAATGACCTCTTGGAATCAGCTATCAATCTTTAATAGGGAAGACACTTGTGTGGGGTCTTGGGTTTTGGTGACTTGGCTTTTGGAGTGGCCCATCGCTTTGGACTCTATTGTCGTTTTCTAGTTCTAGGTGTCCTCCTGGTCTTATGGATATAGCGCCATCTCACTTCGTGTCCAATAGAATCATGGGGAACTTTGGCTTTTCACAATGCTTCACCAAAGGTTTTCCAGCCTTCAGTATTGAAATATTTTCTCTTGCGTTATGCGTCGTTTACTACGACGTTACTTACTCTGATCGTTTCTCCCTTGTATTGTAATTCTCGTTTTTCGTTCCAAGACCTGTCTGGACTCGATCTCAGCTTTTTGCCTTTCCATTAACTGTTTGTGGAAAACTGTAAATTACCTCCTTGTCAAGTCCACCCTCTTCTTTTTCCCGTGTGGATTCCTTTTTGACTGGGATACTAGTTTTCACTTTGACCGTCTGTGGTGTTGGTTTGTAATCGTCGTAAAGATTTCTGAATTTTAGCAAGTTCTGATCGTACAGATTTATCCGCACGTCCACGCATAAATCTTTTCGTTCTAGGACGTTTTGCAACTTTTTATCTAACATATCCATGGCCTGGACTCCCTGTTCTACAGGTGGCTTGAGTCTATCTACCATGCGGTTTGGATTGGACAAAAACGTGTTATTCATTGTAACAATCCGGAAATCAGCGGACCCACTACGGAAGCAATGGGGCCAAGAGTGATCCTAGAAATCCTCTTTTCTGTAGATTGTTTTTCTTTTTCAAGCTCACTGACTTTTGACCAAGTCTCTAATTCTGGATCTGTTTTTTAACTTGTCTCGTTGAGCTCGGGTCAGTTATACGTCTATGACGACTAAATGTCTCATCTGTGGGTCCATGCTGTCGAGGTTGGGAAGTCCTTGGACGAAATCTACTCCCTTTATGGTTCCATACAGGATTTAGTATTCAGATTTCTGTTAAAATTCCTTAATATCAGTCTCATTAAGATATTTTAAATACGCTCGACATTTGAGTTATTATTATGCTATAAAATGATTTAATTAAGTAAAAGTATATATAAGGCATCGAATAAACCCAATATTATCGATCATTAAAATACAAAGCAAAATTCATTATGTTAACACCATTTTTATCTAAATTTTGGCATTAAAGTGTAAATATGGGTGATAAGCAGATTTCAGATTTCTGTTAAATTACATTTCAGACAGTTTCATTGATATTTTGAGGTTTCTGCTGGAACAAATAATACTCTGAATACCAAATATAATATTAGTAGATATTTATTCAAGGCAAAATATTCACATTTATTTATATCTATTCTGATTGTAATTACCCAGGATAATCTTTTCACCGAGAAATGTTTGTATTTTCGCTAAAATGCAGTAATAGAACATGATTTTTGGACACATGAAGGTCAAAGACCACAAGAACGCATTTAAATTACTTTATTTATATGTATTAATATCTCTTTTAAGTTATTTAAGTGTTTTTACTACATTAAAGTGCTGCGTGTATTAGAAAATAATCAATGGAGCTTGATACTGTTGCAACTTTTCTTTATGTTTGGTTCCAATTTCTCCTTTGAGGGCAATACAATGTATGTTAACATAGTGAAAAATTCCACAAATAACGTATTTGTCAAAAGTCTGATTTTCTTGTCAGTTTAGCAGTAATAAAAAATGTTATTTGCATGAATCAAATCAATAGAAAACTCAGTAAATCACTCTCCCCCTTTTACAGATTTTTTAGTATTTATATGAACAAAATGTGTTGATATTAAGTTTATGGTTGTAATTGAATGTCAGTTTTATATATAATACATGATATTATCAATTAAATGAAATTTCAGCGTCACAACAGAAATTATTTTTAGATTGTCATTATAGATAAAAAAAATTTAAAAAATAAATTTCTGATCATCTTAACACAATTTTTATTGCCGCAAAAATGAAAATGAAACCTAAAGATGAAAAGTTAACATAGTCTAAAGCTCCAATGATTATTTATAAAGCACAAACCATTTGAATTAAGCTAACAAGCACGTGAAATACTGATTAGGAATAAAAATACTAATAAAAAAGTTGCAATAAGTTTTTGTGATCACTGAACTTTCAATGCCATTAAATCTAGTTCAACTACTACTTTTCATCGACTTTAAGCTCATTTATTTGGTACAGAGGGGGTCCTGTGACACTTACAACATTTACAATACAGTTTAATTCAATCATTTTGATTTAAAAAAATCTTTTAACATTTTATTTGTAATAAAAAATAATATTTTTACCAGACGAAACCCTTTTATTTTAATAAAAACTGTCTGAAATGTAATTTAACAGAAATCTGAAATATGTTGATCACCCATTTTTTTTACAGTTTAAGGCCTTAATTCAGAAAAAAAATGGTGTTAACATGATAAATTATGCTTTGTATTATAACAAAAAAGTAATTATGTAAATTCAATGCCAAATTTATATTTTCCTGTTTACATATAGCTTGTATTTTGGCAAATCAATAAAAATATAAGGGTAGGGGGTAATATTTTCGCAAAAATTACCTATTTAAATCATTTTATGAATGAAATTTTGGGCTTATTCGATGCCTTATCTTTACCTTAACTTAAATGATATCAGTTTATAGCCATATAAGATCTTATATGTAAAGAATATTTAAAATACATGTGTATCTTAAAAAGACTGCTATTACGGAAATTTAACAGAAATCTGAAATCGGTAAATCACCCATTTTTCACAGATTAAGGTCATAATTTAGACAAAAATGGTGTTAACATGATAAATAATGCTTGGAATAATAATTAAAAATAATTTTACATCATTTAAAGCAAATATTATTGTTTCTTTTTCACACATGGGTTGGTGCTTTGAAATTTATTTCAAATAATTTTACTTTATTAATATCAGTTTATAGCCATATAATAACTCAAATGTCCAGCCTATTTAAAATATAGAGACAGAAGGGAAAATTCTGCAATTTTCCAAATTGGGGTTTTTAGGACATTTGAACACCATAACAGACAAAAAAAACAATATTAGGGCAACAAAACACAAAAAAGTAATCAAATGTATTACGAAACATAAAAAATCTGCATATAAAGTTCACATAGGCAAATATATGATAGTTGGCAGACCAAAAACTAGCATTTTTGTCAAATATCTGTTTGGGGAGGGTTAATATTTTTGTCACACCTTTTTCTCATAGGTCAAATCAATATAACTAGACATGTTCTGGAAGGAAATACATAGACCTTTTCAATGATAAAATGAACAATAGCAAAAATCTTAAATCGTCGAAAATACCTTTTAGTCCTATAAAAAGACCCCACATCACAAATGCGTTCCAAAAATATTTGAAGTTAACATGATTTTACATTAATGAGATGCTTTAGGCGACAAAAAACCTGGTCCAATAGGGATGTAGTGGGGGTGCACGGGGGTTATCTCAGCCCAAGTACTATTAGCACTCACCAAAATATCTTGTTGGGAAAACTCCAGTGAACGGGGTTTAGAGGTACAAATTCGAGGTCTACAACCCCGAATTTGGATTAATGGTCTTATCTCCCTACGGCAAAGTTTTTGCAAACATATCGTGGGCTGTAAAGTTCTTGCCCATAGGTACCACTCACCAAAATATCTTGATGGGAAAACTCCAGTGAACGGAGTTATAGAGGTACAAATTCGAGGGCACCAACCCGGACTTTGGATTAATGGTCCTACCAACCTACGGTAAAGCTATTGCTAACATATTGTGGGCTGTGAAGATCTTGCCCATAGGCACCACTCACCAAAATATCATGTTGGGAAAACTCCAGTGAATGGAAATTTTGAGGTACAAAATCGAGGTATTCAACCCCGACTTTGGATTAATGGTCCAATCTCCCTACGGCAAAGCTTTTCCAGCATATTGAGGGTTGTGAATATCTTGCCTATAGTTACCACTCACCAAAATATCTTGTTGGGAAAACTCCAGTGTACAGACTTTTAGAGGTACAAAATCGAAGGCACTAACCAAACTTTGGATTAATGGTCCTATCTCCCTACGGCACAGTTTTTGTCAACGTATTATGGGTTGTGAACAACCCCGACTTAGAATTAAAGGTCCTATTTTCGTACGGCAAAGCTTTTGCCAACATATTGTGAGATGTGAAGATATTGCCCATAAATACTAGACATCAAAATATCTTGTTGGGAAAACTCCAGTGAACGGACTTTTAGAGGTACCTATTCGAGGGCACCAACCCCGACTTTGGATTAATGGTCCTATCTCCATACGGCAAAGCTTTTGCCAACATATTGTGGGTTGTGAAGATCTTGCCCGTAAGGTACCACTCACCAAAATATCTTGTTTGGAAATCTCCAGTGAACGGAGTTATAGAGGTACAAATTCGAAGGCTCCAACTTCGACTTTGGATTAATGGTCCTATCTCCCTACTGCAAAGCTTTTGCCAACATATTGTGGGTTGTGAAGATCTTGCCCGTAAGGTACCACTCACCAAAATATCTTGTTGGGAAATCTCCAGTGAACGGAGTTAGAGGGGTACAAAATCGAGTTCTCCAATCCCGACTTTGGATGAATGGTCCTAACATCCTACGGCAAAGCTTTTGTTGTAAAAAACATTTGGGTAAAGATTTTTTTCAAATCTTATGATTGACCAATGAGCAGCCAACCCGTTATTTGTTCATTCGTCATCTTCTGGTTAAAAGCTGGATGCATGTGAAACATTTTGCTTTCATACCCTGAAGCATAAAGTTACCTTATATTTTGTACTGTTAATTGTTTTTGTCCCGTTTAAATGTTGAAATGAATACAGCAAGATGTATTTTTTTGTGTATATTTATTTTTTTTCGTTGTTTCTATTATTATTTTAGTGGAGGTGGCGATGGTAACTAACCATTTTACAAATTATTGATCAGTCATTTTAGTTTTCTCTTTTAGGCAAACAACTTAAATATTTCTATTTTAACAGATAAAACAATCTGAGAGGATTTGTCTTATGTATTTTTTAGGTTTTTGCAAAAGTGGCTGCTAGCATAGTGGCTGCTGGTGTTAAACACATTTATTAAGTTTGAATCCTATGGAGCTTTTTGGTTTATAGACATATCACAAAAGTGGCTGCTAGAATTGTGACTGCTAGCGAGTGGCTGCTAGCTTGGGTCTAGTAAGTCAATACACCGAAAAGCGACTTCAAATTGAGGGAACTTTTGACATCGCTTTATTGCGTTGATTTAGAAATAGGAAATAGTCTTTTGGGAAAATAGTTTTATGGCGCCAGGCAAATAGTCAGCAATGGTGCTATTTTTTAATTTTTTTTTTATATTAAAATCGTTTTATTATTATTTTAGTGGATTAGTACTAGATTTTGGCTACTATCTCCAATGCTCGATCGGAAAATGATTACCAGAAATCGTTGAGATTGTATTTAGTGTATCTTATTTTAAAATCGTTTTATTATATATAAGAAAAAATATCCAATGTATAATAAACCATATAAAATTTTAAAATACTATTTGAGATAAAATCAACTTTCATCAAATCGATTGTTTAAGGAAGCTATTCAAGTAGATAAATGTTATTCAGTGACGGACAAAAATCCTGGTATTGATTTATTTATATTTTTGCCAAATTGATGAAGGTCGACATCTGTAACATATCACAACAACAGTCTGTAAGAAATGTTTTCGTTGTATACTTCAATGTTTTTGTTGAAACGCTGAAAATAAGATGATCGGCGCGGAAAACATTGAATATATATAGATTACATAACTAATTTATGTCTGTTTGGTCAACTATGTCATTCATATATTGATAAATTGAAAAGCACATGTTACTTGGATCGTATGATCACTGGAGCGAAAAACGAACAAGCTTGTTAAATAAGTCTTCATCTTCCTTAAAGGCTTTGGACCAATTTCAGCAAACAAATTGGTGAATATAAAATACTGCAAACCTTATTGGTATTCTGTTTGCAAATTACAAGCTTAAGTGTATAGAATTTGACATAATCTAAATGGAAGGCTTGATCATACATTCAGTTGTCAGTTTGAAAACCTACGATTTTCTGAAGCAGAAATCTATGATGATTCTACTGCAAAAACTATGGTCTTCTATATCAATCGACACTCTTTGTGTTAATAACCAGATAACATTCATTCTATTAGCTATAAATTCATTATTCATTTTTTTCCATACATAAATTTATAAGAAAAAAATAAGGCTGTGGAATGAATTTCAAAAACCACGTACCACACTAAGAAATATCAAAACATTAATAAAACTTGAACAAAAGCAATTGAAAATACAATCTCAACGATTTCTGGTAATCGTTTTCCGATCGAGCATTGGAGATAGTAGCCAAAATCTAGTACTGAACCTACTCGCTATGCTTTGCAACTCTTCTTGTAATAAACCTTAGAATAATTTTATTTGTTATGATGTTGAGATGAACATTCTTGTGAATTCGTTGCTGCATGTCGATGTCGCGAGAAATGTGTGTCATGCGGTTGACGCGATTGAAAAGTAGTTTTTATATTATGAATGATAGCAAACATGTAGCAACTTGTATAATATTTATTTTTCAAAAATGATATATATATATAACACGTCTTATTTTGTTATATGTTGTCTAATAATACAAATAAAAGGTTACTGCCACAACCCACCATACTGTGAAATATTGAATTCTGTGGGAAATTCCCCTAAATATATGGATTATTTGTAAATGATTTGCCAATTGAAACCAAACTTTGCAAAATGTTGCCAATTGAAACAAAACTTTGCAAAATGGTGTCTAAATGACATGAAAGCATACTAAAAATCTAATTTTTGTGACTGTATTTAAAGTATGGCTGGTAGAGAACATACTGTGTTCTGATTGGATTAAACGTTAAACAATCTTTTGTTAAGCGAATGCTGAGCAAGTTGGATTGCTATGTTGTATGAATGATGAGAGGATAATCATGTAATAAATTTGTGAATTATTCACCCATCGGACATTAAAGATGCTGCAACGAAGCGCCATAGGCTGACATTTGACCATATCGGAAATTTACTTGAAAATCTATTGTTTCAACTTTGCCGAATACATTCATACTAACCAAAGGCCTAATTTAGCCTGGAATTTTAGAATAGGGAGATGAAATATCAGACCAATCTAAACTTCTAGATGAGCAAAAGTCATTTTATTAAAGACTTTATTCTTCCTCGAATCCAGACAATAAAACAGAAAATGAACCAAACAATCTATTTATAAATAAACTCACTGAAGAGTAAAAAAAATGAAAGCTGAAGGAAATTAGGTAAGGGGCATGTTTTTCCGTTCTAAGAATATGAAAAACGGAAAATAGGCCTGGATGGTTATACAGAAGAATTTTATGAGTTTTACTGGAATGACATTAGTGATATTTTAGTCTAGAAAATTGCATGTTTTTCTATAATCCAGAGAGAAGGGCTAGTAACTTGTATTCCTAAGGAGGGGAAGTTAAAATTTTATCTTAAAAACTGGGTACCAATCCAATTGCTAAATGTGGACATAAAAATTGATATTTCTTAAACATATCATAAGTGTAACCCAACAAGATTTTGTAATGAACAAGACTTTAATTTGGTTTAATTGAGAAAGTGGAAGAAGAGGATATCCCTGGTCTTTTGCTTTTACTTAACTTTGAGAAAGCATTTGATACTCTTGAATTGTCTTTTATTAACCGTGTTGTAAAGTGTCTTATATTTGGCCCCGACTTTTGTAGGTGGTTACAAGCGTTATATATACACAGAGCTGTATAATTAACAATGGCCACTGGTCAAGCCTATTTAATGTTAAACGTGGGGTTCGTTAAGTAGATTCGTTGGCCTCTTATATTGTCAATAGAACTGTTGAATGCTTCTATCAAAAGATGACCCTCATATAAATGGAATTAAAATTAACTATTCTGAGTACATTCTGGGCTAGTATGCTGATGATTCCTCGTTATTGCTTGATGGAAACGAGAAGTCATTGGCAAGGTCTGTATTTGTTTTCGATAAGTTCTCTGAATGCTCTTGTTTGAAAGCAAAAATGGGTTGTCTCATGAAAACTCTAGGGAAAAATATTGTGACAGATCGAAATCTGAACTGGAGTACTTCTGGTCAATTTAATCCTCTGATATTACATTTGATTTATAAATAGGGATTATAAAATCCTAATAAATTTGGTAGAAAACAAAATCTAATCCTTATTAAATAATTCGATATATGGACCTTTCAATCATGTGTAAAATTACAGTGACAAAATCTTTAGCTATGCTGATTATAATTCAGTCTTTAACGATGTTGCCAAACCCACCGATCTACATAATAAATTCATATAATTCATAATTTGTTCTACTCATTTCTTTGAAATGGAAGACCAGACAAAATTAAGCGCAAAGTTCTAATAAATACCTACGATAAAAGTGAGAATGAAAATGCCCCATATACAATCCTTTTGTTTTCCATTGAAAATGTCCTGGGTAAATAAGTTGTAAGATCCTTTAAATGTCTCACGTTGAAAACTCTTCTGGTTGATCAATTATAGAATAAATTTAGATCAGATAAAAATTTCAACTTCCAACTTCATTGGATTGAAAGATAGAGACCTGAACTTGGGGGATTTTATGCGTACCCGGGAAAAATCTAAAGAGAGGACACACAATTTTTCCGGATATCGCACATTGAATATTTACTCTCCTTAAAAACGTTTCGATCTATGTCATTTTTTTAATTAGCACATTTAGATCGTTTGTTTGCCGGGCTTGTGCCTACGATGGTAAAAAACACCAATGTTACAACCGAAGCGATGTTGACAGTTGCTTAGGTGTCCAGCTTCCGGTTTGACAGACTGAATAAAAACGTGAGTTTGCATTGGTTGAGACTTTGAAGCGGGAATTATGAATAGAAAACATAAATTAAACAACCAATTGAAAATCACCCTTTTTTAACGAGAGAAAATTTTCAATGTGCGATTTGCAAAAATAGAGTACAAATGTGTCTCCTCCCATAATATTTTCCCGGATACCCATTATACCCCAACGCCTTTACTTCAGGTCCCTATGTGTTAAATAAATTTGATTTCATTTATTGTATTCTGGAAAGACATTTAAAAGTAAAAGCCAGGAACCTGTAGTCCGGTGGTCGTCGTTGTTCTAGTAGTCATTAATTGTTTTTTGTTCACCATCTGTTAAAAAGATATGTCAATTGTCGTTTTTATACGTAGGTTTATATTTTGTACTTCAGGGGCCGTTAACAGCTCCCGTTATGCTATTGAAGACCGTAGGGAGGCCCGTAGAAGTTTAATTTTGACTCTAATTTGGTGGATGGCCGTCTCATAGACAATCATGCCACATCTCTTATTCATATATATACATATGCCTGGATTGAGCATTACTCATTCATGTTTTATGTCAGGGTTATAAATATTAAATGTATGATAGCATAAATTCTTTTGGCACATAAAGTTTTCCCAAAAATTTCCAGGTAGAAACATCATTCATCGCATTTGTCGCAATCTTACAATTATCTAGATTAAACAACGCATCGTCATTTTTTCTATAACATGTCAGATGCAATTATTCAATGTGAGAACATAATCGATTGAAATATAAAAAGTGGGATATGGTGTAAATATTCATGACACAAAAAACCTCAAATATACAAGTATATTCCAAGCAAAGGAACAGCGCTTTGATTGCTGTT
>JARWCS010367330.1:0-10391 GCA_034783895.1 Geukensia demissa | reverse complement strand
AATGACAGTAGAATTTAAACTTCTACAGGTCCCATTACAGCCTTCAACAATGAACCAGAGTCCATACCATAACAGAACCTGTACAAGGCCCCGAACTACAAAATGTCAAACTACACATAAAGCACTACAATCGACCTATCGACCTAATCTAATGCAAAAATGGTGAACATATAACAATCAATGACTAATAAAACAACGACAACCACTGGACTACAGGTTCCTGGCTTGGTACTGGCACCATTAGAATGTTGTGGGGTTAAACCGGTTGGTGAGCCCTCAGTCCTCCCCCTAACCTGAGACTGGTGTGACAAAACAACAATAAAAAACACAATATAAAAATGTTAGAATAGTGATTCACAATGCCAATTACAGTGTGTTCTCCTATACTGGTTGTGACTAACATCAGTTGCAACTATGCACCAGCTTTGTCTACTGAGTAACACAACAGGTGCCACTAGTGGAGCAGGGGTTGCTTACCCTTCTGGAGCACTTGAACTCACCCTAGTTTTTTATAGGGTTTGTGTTACTCTAGCTTTAGTTTTCAGTGTAGTGTTGTGTGAACTATGTTTGTCTTTCGTTTCTTTTTTGTTGGCCTCCGTCTTGTCTTTCTTCTGATGTAACAATTTCTGTCTGACCCTTTGGTATCTTTCAATTCCTTTTGGACAAACAAAACTTATATTAAACAGCATTTCCAGGCAGTGATTTAATTTAAAGTGGCAAAATTAATCTGTTAAAGAATTACAGAAACATAATTAATAGAATTGATAGAATTAAGGAATATTTATCAGCTTTATTAAGTATCATTATTCTTCTTAATAATGTAACTTTATAGTTGGTTTTTATTATGCATGTGTATATTTATTCTCTGATGTTTTTTTTTGAATATGAGGGCCTCAAAGAAGATTAATTTGCAAACATAGTTTTCTAGTTGGGGATTTTCATTTAAACCTTCAAATTTTTAGACTTAGTGAAAATTTGAAGGTATAACTATTTCTTTTTAAATCTATTATGTTCATTTAGAGTTAAGTAAAGAGAAACAAATTGTCTAAGCATTATAATGTCCTATCATTAACTGTTAGTTAATGTCGGTAGGATAACATGTCTTTATACAGACATTGAAGGAGATGTGGTATGATTGTCTATAAAACAGCCACCCAAAATGCATCTAAAGGTTGTCCTAAGGCCTTCAATAATTGACACATATCCACACCCTATGACAAGGCCCCAATATACATGTAAGGAATTTCATATGTAACTATCATTGGCAAAATAAGTATACAAAATAAAACAAGTAAAACTTAAACACATGGATCCTTACTTGGGACCGGTACCCAAAGTATATGGTGGGATAGTATATGTTTTTGAGTATTCAACCCTCCCCTTAACCCAAGTCACGTGACAAAAAGAACTTAAAAAAAACTGCATAAGGTTTAACTTTTGCAACAACAAGATGTACCGACCTTGAACAATTTCTTGCTGTGTCTTGACAGCTAGTCATTCAAACAGAATTGATGACATATCTGGTTCTCTTAAGCTTGTTACCTTGTGAGGTAGCATATTCAAAATATGGCTCAAAATGTCAGTTTATTACAGGGCAGGATTCATTCATTTATTATCAATACGCTTTCCTCTAAAATATGTGTGAAATATTTGATTTTGGAAGTTAAATAGAATTCATAACATCCAGGATAAAGCATATTGTTTTATTACGTTTCTAAAATTTTCTGAAACTTCTTTGTTTTTTTTTTTTAAGATTATCAAACTGATTTGATTTTTTTCTTCATTTTTATTGTCTAGTCAGTGTCAGTCACTATCTGAATGAACAATTAAAGTATTTAAATAATTTATTGACATGGCCATTGAGTGGAAAGATTTATTGTTTCGACAAGTCAGTGCCTTGTGTTTCAATACTTACACAGGAATATTGCCTGGTAGACCATATTCATGTCTAAATACTTTTACGTCATGTTTCTTATGTACGTCATTATTGTGAATTTCTAATACAACTGTTAAACTGTGTTCATGTCCCCTTGTGGCCCTTACTTGGTCAATACTCTATTTCTCATCTGTAGATGTGTATACTCAGCATAACAAGGATTTCATCTGACAATTTCTTTAATTACAGATCAAATATCATGTACATAAATATTTTAGGAACATCTTCCAATTAATTATCTTAATGTGTATATTTCTGAATAACCTATAAATTATTATTGCCTTGTTATCAGCTGGTCTTTAAACAGACCATGTACCTGCCTTGAGTGCCGAAGGCTGTGGGTTCAATTCCTGGCTGAGTCAAACCAAAGACATTAAAATTGGTATTTGCTACTTCTCCGCTAAACATGTAGCATTTAGGGGTAAGAGCAAAGACTGGTTGGCACAGAGTCAGAATAATGTGTCTGGGTAAAGTTGCATGTCTTCCTGCGGATTATTGCTTTTGTGAGCTAGCACCTTAAAAATCCGGCTCAGTGTGTCGGTCTAGTACCGTGCAGGATTCATTCATCATCATTCATAATATGCTTTCATCCTGAAAATGCATGAAATATTTGCCATTCAATCAGTCAATTAAACATACCATGTCTACAGAGTATAAAACACTTTGATTTTCTTGATTTTAAAATCTAGTTTTAAAAAAGGTCCTAAGGTTGGATCTCTAGCTTGATCGTCAAGGTGACAAATTTTGTAATATATGCCACCCAGTCAATGTTCAAAATAGTCCTTTAAAAACTGTCAAAAAATTATTAGTCACTAAGTCTGGTTTTCTGGTTTAGGTAAAAGGTGTACAAATTGTCGTTTCACTACAGACCTATGATATACTGTAGTTTTTTTAAATAAAAGTATATATTATAAACATTTTAAGGGTGGTAAGAAATGAACAGGTAATACACTTACTTCAAAATATATTTGCCTTATTTAAGAGCATTTTCTCAATATTTTACAATCTCAAAATGGTCCATTCTGTTTAGAAATATATAGACTTCTAGTACAGAAGAAATCTTCACTAAAACTCCAATTTTTGTTTTACAATTAAAAATTTAATATGCAAATTAAAAAAAACCTACCTGATGTTGTCACTTCAGGGTTTAAGAGACAATTTTGTATTGTTGTAGCTTACTTATGTCCTTATTGTTTCAGAAATCATTTGTTTGTTTACAAAATTTCACTTAGATATTTTATGACTCCTTGTCTACCTCATTAAGGTAAAAATTTTAATGTTTTATTGAAATTTACACACCTTAATGAAGAATTTAAAGAGTATTTGTTTCTTTACAAAGTCAAAAAGGCATAACTGACTGATTGTTAACTTTCAATGATTTACAGGGTGGGCTATCAATGTTTTATATATTTCACTTGTTTGGCATGTAAAACTTTAACCACTGTCTTTGGTAAAATATACTTTCAAGTGTAGATAATTCTATTATATTTATGACATAAACCATACAATAAAGATTTTCCTAAAAGATTTGACAGTAATTTTGAAAGAGTTCACATTCAGGTCAAGAACCCTCATTTTTCAATGTCTTTTATCAATTTACTTTTTTTTAAGGATAATAATTTTTGGAGCACAAACTTTGTCTTACAGTGTGGATCTTAGACCATTGTTGAAGATATAAATTATTTTTAATTATGTATTTTTTGGATGGCTGTCTCATTGACAATCATACCACATCTCCAATCTCTATATTACTTATAATGAATGTTACAAACCACAACTTTTAATGAAAAAGCCCTGAATGTAAAAACTTCTTGTATATCTGAAGCAAATTTTAGTTAATGTGGAAACAACACTATATGATTTGAAAAAAAGTGATTTTGATTGGCGAGGAGAACAAAAAATGTGCTTTAACAATCCTAGATCTCATTGTTAATGTAGTGTACATCCAGGATTCTTACTTGGTAGATAGTTACTGCTGCCAAACATAGCCAGTACAGTTTCAAATATTTGTACCAGTAAATGGCAACTGAACTTAAAAAATGGGGTACCAAGAAAAAGAATCTGCCTTACATTAGGTATAATTTCATTTGGATTTTTTTTATAATTCCACATTAAGAATGTAGAATTACCAAAATGAATTGAATTAACAATTCTCTTGATGTAGCTTATTTAAATGAATATTTATGGTAAAAATTTAAAAAGTTCTCTTATTCATGTTGATAGAGACAATTTTTATAGATAAATATGTAGGCTTGTTTGTTTTGTTTTTTTTAGGGGGGGTTCTTCTCAGAAATGGTACTTTGTTGGTAATGGATTCTTTTTTATTTAAAACTACAAAATTGATTTTTTTTAGCAATTATGAGAATGGCCAAATATTTTAATTGAAAAAAGCGAGGATATATTTATTTATACTTATAATGTTTATTAGAGGAAATGAAAAGCTGTCTGAATGTTTACTTTAATCATTGATTAAAATTTGTTTTTACACAGCACGGGTGGTAATACAATCATCTCTTTATCTTCCTTTTTAGATCAAATATTTTTTTTTACAAATATGTACATAGGTACTAAGTTCATAGGTGAAGTATCACCTTATCTTAGATGAATACAAGTTTACTTTATCAGCAAATCCATGGTACACTTACAAGGAGTTTTTCTTTTTTAAAGGTCTGCAAGTTGAGTTTTGAGTCCTGGTATATGATTACAAGCTAACAAATATTACAAGCAAATATGTACATGTATCTTCAATTTGACACAACAATATAGGAAAATTTATATAGATTAGAGTTTAAAAAATAGCATGTTTTGTTGATTTAAGTAATTATGGTATATAAAACAGACATTTATATACATACTTATCTTCTGAAGTATTGGCATTTCCAAATAAAAGAAAGAACCATTTTATTTACACAGAAAATTTATATATTTACTAGTCGTACTAAGGGATTATAATTGTAATGTTTGGGTTTTCATTTTGATAGACAAACTTGGCCTTGTTTTTATATCCAGGTGAATTTTTTCCAATATGTTTTTCACAGCATATAAAATATGGTAGGAGATTAACAAATGAGGCAAAGTACAAGTTCCTATCATTTTATTATTAATCAAAGTTGTGGGGTGAAATTACTCTGGCTGTCCATCTGTCTGTCCGTCCACTTATCTTGTAAGTGCACCGAACTACAGAGAAGGTTTTGATACAACTTAATATGAAGTTAAAACACCATATGCAAATGTGCATGAAGAAATATAAGGGTGGGTAGGAGGATGTCTGATCCTGGAATCCAATGAATATAAGTACGAAATCCCTAATATCTGTGAAAGTAAATTTCGCAATCCTGATTCTTGAAAATATTTAAAGTGTAAATGCAAGATCTGATTAAGTGTAATTCTGATTGAATGAAAAATGTCAATCTGGTAGTCCAGAAAATGGTTCTACCACCCTCTAGTATTAATTGCTGTGTTATGCTTCCAAGGAGACATAATTCAACTTGAAGATTCAATCTTTATAAAGTTAAGAAACTATGTAAATATTCATTCTTTTTTTTAAATATGAAGAAAGATAATTGGTGTCAGATGCTTCCAAGAGGAAATTATAAGAAGTTTTCTTGTAGTATACTTTGGAGCGATTTAGAGCTTACAAGGAGTGGTATTCCACCCAATGTGGAAGACGTTGTGGAGACCTCTGATTTTCTCATGGTTAGAGTGCAGTCTCTCTGACATTTACCCCATATCTTTTAATTTTCATATTGTCTGTGGGTTCAAGACAAAATTGGTATTTTTGCTACTTTTCCACTTCACAAAGCACACAGCATAAAGGAGTAAGAGCAAAGTTTTGTTGGAACGGAGTTAGAATAAATATGTCCATGTAGGTTGACATTTTTGGTTGTCATTTATATTATCCAGCTCAGCATGTCACTCTGGTACTTAGTAGGGTTCATTCACTTAAACCATTAAAATGCTCTTATCTGCAACATATATGAAATATTTACCTATTGTTCAATCAATTAATCAATCTTCATAGATGACAATTACAACTAAGTTTGCTTTTTTCATTACAGGATATCTGACAAGGGTGGAGGCATACCACATGACATTATAAATGATGTATGGAATTATAATTTTACTACTTCGGGTACGGATGAGAAAGTGACTGGTGGACTGTTTGGGGAGATAACAAGTCCACAACACATGAGTGGGTCTGCTCCAGGCAGAATGCATGGGTATGTTATTAATACATAAAGATAGTCCACAACACATAAGTTGGTCTACTCTGGGCAGAATGCATGGGTATACATCATGAATATAATATAGACACTTGTTCCATGAGTAAGACCACACACATCTGATGACAGTCACTTAGTTTATGCACTTCTATAGGATTCACCAGCATATAGGTTGAAAGGAATATGAATAAGTCCTTAAGTCTTTTGGAAAATTGTACACAGGATGTAAAAATAACGTATGAAATCTACCAAGTCACCGAGAAATCACAGAATTTTGGGAAAATTAAAGTTTTGCTTATACACAAAGCCAGAGAGTTCATTGATTCGATTGAGGTATTTGAAAATTTTGAGAAGTTACTCATGAAAACTAAACAAAACAAAAAAATTTGGAACTTATTTCTGTATAATTTTAAAGCTGAAAGATAACAGAATTCATCCACAATTTATACCTTAGTTAGAATAGAAGGAAATTATAACACTTATTTTAGGTTTGAAGGAAAGTAATCTAAGTTGAAAAAAGTAAATAGTTTTTAGGTAAAGTGAATTAAAATAAAATTGCTTATAGTTTTTGATTATCACTGATTTCTTACAGATATGGTTTTGGTTTACCAGGATCCAAAGCTTATGTAGAGTTTTTAGGAGGATCCCTTACAATTGAGACCATGCAAGGAATCGGGACCGATGTTTATCTCCGTTTACCTCATATTGATGGGAACAGGGAACCATTCAGGATATAATAGGAATGATTGAACTGGTACCCAGGGAAGGATGAAATTTGACGGGATGGAATATATTTTGTTAAGTTGAGATGGAACTTATACACAGTTTGATAACATGATGTTTTTGAGTTGATTATACATTGAAAGACAAGTCACGATTGTTCCATTTTATGGTAGAATTTTTGCAAAATTAATATATAGACATTTTTTCAAATGTGTATTTCTTTATGAAATATCGATGGAGCCGTGTTTTATATGGTAACTTAGTAGATGTATTTTACTGTCACATATGCTTTGTTAGTAATTTTAAGTAGTAACCTATACATGTTATTATAAGATTGTCCAGTGAAGAATGCAGCAAAATTTCATCTGATTTTTTAAGTCAGTTTTAAATTGTTGATGTCATTTGTCATTGGCTTTGTTTCTACGGTGTGTTATGCTCAGGTGATTACAAGCTAAAATAAACAACATAGTCAGTACATGTAGAATGTGTGGCAATGTTTATAATTATTGTCTACCAAAGAATTTCAGTAAAAGTCATGTGTAATACATGTATTTACCTCACTGCTTTTTATGTGATATGATTGTCTATGAGACGGCCAACTAAAACCTATAAATTACAAACATCTACCGGTTGCCTTAAGTCTTCATTATGGACAAATATCCACACCATTAGACAAGCTGTAAAATGAAATGTGATTATCTTCAAATGTAACATTAGTTGTCCAAATACATGCTTTAAAGTCAATTATAACATTTGGATGAATATAATATGAATCCCTGCACCCTTGTAAAAGGTTTAGGGAAACCACAATAGACAATGTAATGTTGTTCATTGTGGTTCAATAAAAACATGATGCACTGAGTCAGAAATTCAACTTCTATCTTGTAAAAAGCATTGTGCAATTTCAGCATCCTCGTAAATGATGTGTTGATCAATGCAATTCAGTCAAAACAATTCCGTTGCATTTCTGAAACTGTTCATTGTTTGTGTACTAACTGCAAGTTGAAGGATAACCAGAACAGGGAACATTATCCTATTTCTTTAAATATATTAAAATTAATTATAGAGAATGTATTTTTTACTGATGTTCATGTTGTTTTTTTTTTTGGTGTTTCAAATTACCAATTGCAACTGACATTTTCTTTAAGTCTCCCAGTATAAATCGAATCTCATCCCAACTCAGGTTTCAGTGATTTTAAATGTCTTTTTTTATATGTATTTCTGCTGATTTAAATGTAATAACAATTTTAAATGTAACTCCTTGCTGAGGTTACATTGTAATTTTTCCCATAAGCATGCAATAATTTTTTTTACAAAAATAAAACCAATTAACATTTGTTGGAATCTAACAAAGTTATTTCCCTTTTCCCACATAAATGAATCATCTATTAAGTTAATTCGGTTGAGCATATTAAATACGAGGTAAATGTAGTAGACAACAGCACATCTACACTAAGGATCATATATAGTGCTGTTTTCACATTATGTACTAAATTCCAGTTTTACAAGAGTGTTCCAACATATGGTGCTTTTGATTAATAAAACTTTCCATTGATCCTCTCATTTGCTGATCTGCTTATTTTGCATTAATGGAAAACTTGTGCTTGTAGTGTTTCAGTTTTCATTTTGCAACTAGTCAGCTATAAATGATTTTTTATAATGTTAAAAGATCGTATTTTTTTTTTTTCATAAAACATTGCTGTATCTTATCTTTATAAATGTTCATTTGAATTGAAGTTAACGTGGAAATAAACATCATTTTTTGATTATTATGTATTTGTGGTAAACAATGATTAAATCAGTTCTGACTGTCTATGAAAAGTAAAATGAATTTTATTTACTTGTCATGCTAATGAGTTTTGTTTTTATGAGATTTATTTATTTGCACTAAAAGTGTAGTCTTTGTTAGTTTGTTAGTGTGAGTTAGAAGTAGTGTTATAGATAAACATTTTATGTTGATATATTTTCATTCAATCATATTTGATGTGTTATGTGGTTATATATGACTTGGAAGTTTTTGTGTATTTTTCACACTGTCAGCATTACGGTTATTTTCTTGGTGAATGTTCCATGACAGAATCTAGTTGTGGAAAATTATTGGCATTTTTTTGAAAAATAGAAGATTTTAAATCAGATTGATAGAGAGAAGGAGAAAATATCAATGCCTTGAGATGGAGATTTTTTGACATTTTATCAGTATGGATGATTTAATAAATTCTGAATTTGCGACAGTTATGAAGAAAAGAACCCTGTATAGATAAATGATATCTGTATAAAATTGTTTCAGTATTTCAAATGATATAAATTTGATCTTTAAGTCAACAATTTTAAAAAATCGATTATGAATAATGGTAGAGAATGTATTTAATGAATATGTTCATGAAATGTTTTCTTGCTTGTTTGTTGGTAGGAGGGATATATGATATTGTATATGAATAAAACATCAGTCTATGGTATATTGGTGTTGTATATGTGTGAAAGAGGTATCAGAAAAAGAATATACAACAAGAGCCTGTTATCTCTCAACTTGCAAAAAATGACTTTTTTTACTGTAACATTATGGCAACTATTAATGCTACACTAAGTTGAATCATGAAAGTCTGATCAACAAATAATTCATAAATTTAATACATGTTTCTTAGCTAACATTTCTGCAAAGTAACAATGCAATCCCTTTTTGTGGTTTCTGACAAAGAAGACATAAAGTTTGGACTAATCAGACCACATAATTAATCTAGAGGTTGCCAGAAAGCCTTCAAAAACAGGATGGAATCCCACTCCTTGTAATGAGCTATAAATCACCCCAATCAAATAAAACATATGTACATAAAATATGGCAAATTTGCCACAATGTTATAGCTAACAATATAATAAAACAGAAAAACAAAGACCAACAAATGAACTTGACTCCTGACTTGGGGACAGGCAGATGTCAATTTTGAATAATCCTGTTGGTGCTTATATATGCTTTACTGAACTCGTCTTCATTTCAAAGTTTTCTTTCATTTTGTTTTCTTTGTCATGAAATTGTCTGTCTTCTGGCTAACCAATTTCTGCTTCTTTGGTATCTTCAGATTCATTTTATCACTGAAAAATGTTTTTGGAACTTCTTGTAGGTTGTTGGCATGACAATCCTGTACCCAGGTACATACAATATAATGTTAAGAAATAAGTATTGGTACGACAGTGACGGTTTTAATTTATTTCTGCCAACTTACTACTTAGAAAATGTAAAATCAAGGAATCAGCAGGTAATTGGATAAACCCTGCCAACTAAAATGGCTGAGCGCTGAATCAATACACCATGTTCAATTGTGAAATGGTCATGAGGGGAGCAAAACTGGCTATTAGGAGTTTTTGTTTGGAAAAGACTGGTATTACTTCCTTAAGTGGTGATGTAATCTTTCCATTGTTATCCATAGATAATCATAGAAAAGGGGATATGGAGTAAATATTCATGACACAAAAATCTCATATGTACAAGAAAATTCCAAGCAAAGGAACAGCGC
>JARWCS010367319.1:0-10391 GCA_034783895.1 Geukensia demissa | reverse complement strand
TATATAGAATTACATTGCTTGTTAACACAGTTGCCATGGTAAGAAAAAACCTTTTAATGATATATTTCTATAAATTTTATTGAATGCTTTCTAGATCTTGAGATTAATGGTGTATACATATATAAATATTTTGTTGCATTTAATATGTAAGTTGTGGTTTTTTACTATTTTTACGTAATTTATTGTCAAATTATAACATTTAAGCACTGTTACCATGGCAACCGATAGAACACCAAGTGTCACTTTTTGAAATTCTAGTTGGATACTTCATGTCTTACAACTTCTCCTAGAATTATGGTCAATAACTTAGTGAAAAGGTGAAAAGGTGAAAAAACACCAAACAACATATCTTAATATGACATTATTCAAGCGATAGATTGTTGCTTAGCAACAGGAAAAATCATTGTTGTAACAATTAATTTTACAAAATTTGGCAAGATTTGAAAAGAAGAGTTTCCAATCTTACTTTGACTTTATGCACTAACATCTATTTTCATTTACATCATGTTGAAAATTAACAGAGAAAATTGATTTAGGCATAACATTGCATGGAAAAATAGTGATTTTGTGAAAATGAAACATTGGTCACGTGACCTGTTGCCATGATAACAATAGACTAATATGCTGACAATGTAGATTTTTTAATTGTATTTTAATATATACTAGTTAATTAAACCTATGCCAGTCAGAAACCATGAAAATATAAGCCATATAAGAACACCTTTTAAAGTATGTTTTAGACCTTAAAAAGGCACGACAGGGAAGGGGTTTTAATTTTTCTTTAATTTTGAATGGGGAATATTGGTATATTTGGTTGAATAATCGAATGTTTTGGTGCTACTGCAAGAGGGAAGGGACCATGATTTGAGGCATTCCAACAGGTCTTTGGAATTTTTTAGAATCAACATTTGATTTACGTCACCGACAGAATGGCTTGAATCACAGCAACTCTGGAGCCCGTTATTTACTGCTGATAAAATAACTGTCAGTTACTTGGTAAGAGGTTTTGTGAAGCATTTGGCAGACCCTGCAATGTAACTTTGTTTGTAAGGACACTTATGTAGCTTTGGAGTCCAGTAAAGTGAAGGACGATCAAATTGTTTCTGCTTGGTTGAAATTTCAAAAGAAGACAAAACTGACAGATGAGTGTCAATGGTTTTTCCTCTGCTGTCATCTGGGTATAAAACAATTAAACGTAATGTGCAAACAAAATTTGAAATTAAGACTTAAAAACGTGTTTACTTAGGGGAAGAACACTTTTTGTTTGTCCTGACAGTTCTTTTGCACTTCGCAATTATAGCACACAAATGGTGATTGGACACCACTTATTCAGTGTAGAGTACTAAAAACTGCTTTCTCTTGCTTTGTACATATACATGTAAATACATGAAACAACTCAGACGACTATAATTGTTGCCAGCAATTATTTTAACGTAATTAAGCTACGTTGCCTTTCTCGCATGTGATAATGAAAACTATCGTATCCCTGTATTAACAACAGAGATTAGATTCCGAGAAACGTACTTATTTTCGTTAACTTCAATAAAATAACAAAAGAGGTACTGAACTTAAACATGTAAACAGTGATTGCCGAAGAACGGATTGAATAATTACTTTTGAAAATCCAATTTATTTCCCAAAATATTATTATGGAAATATTTGAATAAGAAACAAAAGAAAATACACGTATGTGTTCCCGCAAGACAATCAAGATAGAACAAAGTTTTTTTGTCTAAACACAATTAATAAACTATGCATAACATGTCAACGTTGACGTTTCAATTATATCAGATGTAACGTTTTCTTGGAAACTCGTTTCCGCCAAATGTTATTTGCTCCGAAGTAAAAATGCCATTTCCGATTGCACAAACGTATTTATATTAAATTACAAAAGTGCAGCGTTTATATTGAAGGTTTGATTATTACAGTATTAAGGAAATGAAACCTTTATTAAACAAACATATCTTTCAATAAGAAAGGCATGCTCTGAGAAGTAATTTTCTTCTCTGCATTCAATTGATATTGATTTTAACTTATGTTGATTTCATTATCTCCACCTTCAGTTGTTAATACTTCATGCAACTGTGTTACTTTAAATTAAAGACGGATGGCAGGCAGGAAGAAAACAATCACAAAACATCAGAAAGATACGACATTATATAACCCACAACTCAATAATTAATAATATGTTCTATTTGGTAGTCTATTAGACACTATTACTTTTAAACCTTTTAAACATGTTTGGCAATGGATGTTGAAGCAATACGTGTATGCACTGTGATTAATAAGAGACCATATACTAAAAGGTAACCAAATGCCGAACAAAACAATACTAGATGATAATACACTGTATAATAAACCAATCCCTTTATTTCTACACAAACAACTTTCTGAATCACAACAACTGATGTCAAGTCCTGAATTCATGCAAAAAACTGAATTATTTCCAGAAAAAGTATGTACATTTTGTTATTTTATTATATTTAATATCACAAAATATAAATAAAAACAAATCTCGAAATTATAATATAACAAAAATGGATCGATCACGCGGTTTACGAAGAGAAAAACAAAACACGTATGACTAAAATCGTAAAAATATTCAAATACCAGAAGAGATAACATGAAATTCAAACCGCTTCCCAGACCCTTGGTTTGACTCATGCGGACACAGAATGGTGCAAAGTTTATGAAAATAAAGTACAATAGAAGTCTTAACAAGGCCTTCTTCTAGCATCCGATTGACTGTGTTGCCCTAAATTGCTCTGCATAAATGGCAAGTGTATATCTAAATGATGGCCAGGTACCTTTAAATACAAACAATTAAACTGAATTGATAAATTCTATATTATTCAACAGTGTTTGTTACGTTGATTTTGATTGGATGACATTGAAATTTTCATGGCTTCAATCAACGTTTGATGTGACCACCAGAATGTCAACTGGTGCCGGCAACTTCTATTCTATCAACTCTTAAATATCGCCACAAGTATTATATGAAAGTCCTGTAAATGAACGAAATCCCTAATTTTTGTAGGTGTTGCTAATCGAAACAACACTCGGCACAACGATTATTGTCGGGACCATTGAATAAATTTGAAAAAAGTACTAAATGGTCTTATTGATTTATTTTGATCAGCGACACAATTAACGTCAATGCATGTGTATAGGGCACTACAGAGGTAGTAATAATATTTCTTAATTGGGCGAGAAAGTACGACAGGAGTGTTTTCTGTAGTTTGTTTGTCTGACAATAACTCTGCCCTTTATATGGAAATGAACATGATTTTCTCCGCACGTGTCAAAGTCGTCTGCAAATAAACGAAGAAAAAGAAGATTCCCGTATATTTTTGGTGGGGAGATTTTAAATGACGTCATTTATAGGCGTTGTTTATCCGCCACGAGAAGAATCCGTCGAAACCCGTGGCAGAGTCTTCCACTGACACTGGAGATCAGATGACTTTGCTGCGGAGATTGGGGAACTAAATAGCGATTTACTTTCAGTTGCGACATTACCTTCAATTATTTTTTTCACTTTAGGATTATGAAATGTTCTTGCCACGTATACACTTCGATTATTATTTAAAATATTATTTCTGATGTAAACCTTTACAAATAACTCCCGAAAAAAGAAAATAAGTTTGTTTCTCCTATTTAAGAGAAATTTTTACCGTCTTGAATGTTACGTAATATGTGTAATGTATGATTAGAACCATGTTTGTCATTTTGGATGTTATATCGTAATTGCCTCATCATCAACGGTCGGAAACAGTCTGGCATCCATAGTCTGAATAACGCCCATGTCATTATCAAAACTTTTGATGTTGATTTAGTGTCAGGAAGAAGTAATGAACAGCAAACTTCATTTTCCAGTTCACTTGCAAAATCAGATTTACCTGATTTCCTCATGGTTCCTTTATCATGGATTATGAAATTTTATATAGCACCGACTGGATAGGAAACCTTTTCTACAGGGCATCATCTCTGCATTTGTTCAAAGCAAGAGCACGCCTGAAAGTGAGTTCTGGATGGATATGATCCTGTACCGATTCTTTTCATCATCATTTAAACTTGGTCTTTCTGTTCAAATCTTCAAATGTCTTTAAACCAGATTTTGGAATTGAACTATTTAAACTGCCAGATTCCCTGTAGAAATAGACGGATCTACGAACTTCTGTAATAAAGGTTCGTCTTTATCAAAAGCAGGCAAAATCATCTCTTGTACATCTAAAGTTGCGTCAAGGTCCGTTGGTATATATTGATTAGTTGTTTTGGGTAAAAGCTGACATCAAAAGGACCATTCATATATTCGCGAACATGACTTAATAGATTAATTACCTGTTGTTCATTTCCAGTCATGGATGTGTTTTTTCTTGGATGGTTGACATTATGCTCTTTACCTACAAAATAGAAAAATTACATATTATGTTGAATAAATGTAGAGAATTTTGGTATGCCTTATTTTATTTCAAGGTGTAACCTCTCATCAGTAGCATTATACTAAAAATGGGTAGTTCTTTCCGTATTTCCACTGCTTTAGAATTAAAACAATTATGACAATTGCAGCAAAACTTCTGTAAACATTTTTTTGAGAAATTTCATGTCAGACAAGTCTGACAACATGGCTGGTAAATACCCTCAGGGATCTCTGGTCCATATTCAAGCTTCATTGGCGATTGTGTAAAAGTAAATAAGCTTTGTTACGCCTAACGCTATTGAAGATGATTAAATAATATTTATTTGTAGAAGTTTGAAATGAAGAGAGAAAAGAAGTGTACCTTTATTTCTTGTTAGACATATCAATATCGTATCGTGTTTGTAATATTCCCTGCAGCTGAAACACGATCCGTGTTTTTCATCAATACTGTGTATTTTCGATACAGCTTTTCTTCTTTTATAACAACTGATTACAAATAAATAGCCACCAGTTTGTTCATACGGTTTATGTATTACATGTAAGGCGATACAGAAAAACTTTTCATGAGTGTATCAATAAATGTTAAAAGGATTGTTGAATAATAAAAATGGAAGTTTCCTGACTACTGAGTCTCTCATATCATATTATAAAAGCAGAAACCAGATCTGAAAGTGGCATTTAGGAACTAACTTACCGACAACCAAATTGGATTTAGAAATTATATCAGTTATTGCTCCTTGTGTTGTGCTCATTTGAAAATTGTTGATTTGTTTTTAAAAAATCAAAGTTCCGGCTATGTCGAACATTTTGCATTCTGGTAACGCCAAGCTTATTTTACTGAAATTGCTATTAATAAATCCAAATAGATATGTCAAAATATTTTTTTATCTTCCCCCACCGCAACGCGGTGAGGGCGATATGGTAATGCCGGGCATCCGTCAGTGTGTCCGTCTGTCCATGCCTCCGTTCGTCCGTTCCGCCGCCTTTTAAGCGCTCTAGCAAATTTTATTTCTCATATTTCAATATTTATACAGTAGCTTTAACTCAATCAATACTCAAGGGAGTTCGAAGATTTGCCCTTTTTGAATATTTTTTGTTGGAGTTATGCCCTTTTATCACTTAGAAAATTTTCAAAATAGCCTTGGAAGCGCTCTAGCAAATTTATTTCTCATCCGATTTTGATAATATTTATACAGTATCTTTAACGCAAAGATGCCTCAAGGAAGACTGAAGATGAGTCCTGGTCAAATATTTTTGTAGGAGTTACGCTCCTTAATTCTTAGAAAATTGACAAAATATCCTTGTATGCGCTCTTGCAAATTTATTTCTCACCCGAATTAAATAATATTAATTCAGTAGCTTTAACTCAATAGCAACTCAAGGGAGTTCGAAGATAAGTCCTGGATGCATAATTTTGTAGTAGTTATGCCCCTTTATCACTTAGAAAACTTACAAAATATCTTTGTATGCGCTCTAGCAAATTCATTCCTCATCCGATTTTTATAATATTTATACAGTAGCTTTAACTCAATGATACTTCAAGGGATTTCGAAGATGAGTCCTGGTCAAATATTGTTGTAAGAGTTATGTCCCTTAATCACTTAGAAAACTGACAAAATATCCTTTTAAGCGCTCTGGCAAATTTATTTCTCATCCGATTTGGAAAGTATTTATACAGTAGCTTAAACTTAATGATACCTAAAGGGAGTTAAAAGATGAGTCCATTTTTTGTAAGAGTTATGCCCCTTAATCATTTAGAAAATTGAAAATAATGACCTTGTCCAGTTCGTGCAAGCTTTGCCGTGTTTTCACTTAAATTTTTATATTTTTGTCATCAGAAATCTTGTTTCAAAATGCTGTATAGGCGGGGGACTTCGGATAGTTGTTCCATTTTTCTAAAATTAATAAACCCTTTAGGCAAAATAATTTTATGATAGAAACCGACAAAATTTTCTTTTATTTTTTTCGAATAAATAAAGAATAACCAGTAGCTTGTCTAGAAAATACAAAAATTACCAGAAACTGTTTAAATTACATTCTACATGCGATATGAATATTCCTTAGGATGATTTTTCCAAATGGTAACAAGTGAGAGATTCAGTCCGTGAATCGTTTATAAATAGGAGAGCGAAGTAACAAATTAGAAATAAGTTACAAAACTACTTTCGTCTGCCCTTTTGGTATCTTTAAATTTCTTTTCAAAAATTTTCTTGTGAACGATTTACTTGTTATTGTATTTTATATGCGTCTTAGATTTGTCCTTTGATTCACAATTCTCATGGGAAAAACAAATACAGCTTCGGTTTTTCCTCGCTAACTGATCATACTGAAAAAAGACTTTCATAGACGTATAAACAACTCGATTTATTAAAATCATGTAGAAGCAAATGCAATAGAAGGACTAGTTACCCGTAGGGGACCATACGGTTTAACCCCTTTTAACCTAAGACCCGGTTTTTAGTATTATTTATCACTTTTTCTGAGGTGTTTCGAGTTTTTCTTTATTTCGCCTCCTCTTATGCGTCGATCATACGAGCATACCACTGTTTGACAATCATCTGAAGACAGTCTGGCTGCAGATTTGTATGAACTAATCAATTGGTTAGCAATGAATAATCAAGCATCGTTATAGGATGAAGCTACGTCTTTGCAAACTTCGAACCTGTCTACGTGAACAGAATATTTTTGTAAATTTGCAAACCCCGAGGGCGGCCGGGGTATAGAAATAGGTTTCTCCGCCTGCAGGTACCGCTAAAGGGATGTCCGTTAGTTCGAGCGAGATGTATAAATACTCGAACTCCCCTTCGCAAAGGTTTTGCTTGCGAAATAATAGGCACTAGGTATCTCCGTCCTGGAGGCACTAGTCCTCTGAAAGGGGCGTCTCTGTATGTGGGGGATGTTTAAATTCACAATCCAACCGGGGAAACGTATAGGACGCTCCGTGTTTAGCAGAAACCGCGTTCTGAGACCGTTAAATATCCCTTGTAACAACTCGTTTTGAGTGGTGAATAGGCGGCCAGTTACAAGGCAAAATTTTCCGCCCCTATCCAACTCGTAATTTTTCAAGTGACAGTCTAAAAATCCCTTCCTTACCGTTACCCAGCCCACAGTCTATATATCTATTTATTTTTTGTTAACGCGTTCCCTTTCTGAATATGGCTGAGAAATTGCGCAGTGGACGTTCACGTTGCAATTAATCAATCATTATAAATTCTGCATTACTTCATCTTTTTAACACACAATTGTAATTCACAATCTACAACTTTTTGAAATTCGTATTCATTTTCTTTTTCATATATTTAAATGGATATAAGCATATAATTTGAATGCTTTTAGGTATTACTGTTTATTTGTACCCAGCTGTGTTATTTTCGATGTAATTATATGTTCAAATGACATGTAAACACACATTAAATCATACAAATAAGACATTGTATGAAAGACAAATGTATAAGCTTTTCAAAAACATTTCTTCTTTTAACATTTTATTGAGTATCAAAATTATACAAAAGAATTATAGATCTACCAATCTTAAATTTCCGGAAAACTCGATTTTTTCCTTTGAAAAAATATACTGAATCTAATATGCATTAGTTGTGTAAATATGGAACTTTATATGTATGTGTATTATATTTTATGAACAAACATGTAATAATTTAATAAGTTCAAAATAGCGTTAATCGCTAGAAAAATAATGTAAAATAAAATACAACTAATTTCCTTTGCAGTTCCTTTAAATAATGGAAAAAATTATAACTGGATATTAAGTTTTTCAATTATAGCATTATATCTAGAGACAAATTGGTTGTGCATTTCATTTCATGATCCAATCGAATGCATTTATCCTCAGAATTACCTAATTGAGGGCTTTCAACTTTTAGTCCAGTGTAGAACATCCATGTGAGCGATCAAGAGGGCATAGTCCAAAGAGACAAGTCAAATTTGAAACAAACCAAAAGATAAAATTAGATCAAAAGGAACAAGTCTTGGAATTCTCGAACTCCAAAACAGGACAGCAGTCAATATCACAAAATATCGTAAGTGTCATTTCTGTCATAAGTCATGACGTCACAATAAGTTTTGCTTTGAAGTTTCTACACTTACGATCAATCTTAGATTTAAGAATTTTGTGCAAACCATTACAGGAGTGGGATCAGGTGCTCCGGAAGAGTAAGCTTCCCCTGTCCTTCGCACAACACCCGTCGTGAAATCCTTTATCTCTAATTCAGATTAACGTCAATTCGAGAAGAGGTCAACTTTATAAATATTTAAAAAATTAAAATACAATTAATGTTCATTGTAGTTCATTTAAATAATGGATAAATTTGAATGTAGCTGGGTAGTTTAATTTTAAATTATAGCATTAGAACAATTGATTGGGCATTTCATATCGTGGTACGTCCACAACTAAGACTGCAAATATTTATTTAATCTGAACCTGTAGTCCAGTGGTTGTCTTTAATTAATAATTTATCGTTATTTTTTCACCATTTTTTCAATGTCGTATTTTATGAATAGCTTCACATTTTGTATTTCGGGGCTTTTTACAGCTTACATTATGGCCGTAATGGGACCTTTAGAAGTGCCACATCTGCTATTTTTATATTATTATTAAATTACTGGTAACAGGTCCATATTTCAGCAAGTTCAACGAAACTTACATGCGTTGGAATTAATTTATTTCACTAATCAATGTGTTCTACTGTAATTTTTATGATTTGTTCATTGGGATGGTCAAGTACCGACTGACGGGATATGGGTTTAATGCTTGATTGGGTATATATCCTAAAATACAAAATTACCAATGTTGAATAAATATGGACAATATTTGTATGACATACATGTATGTAGAATTCACGGAGTAACCTCTCATCAGTAGCATCAGAACCAAAACATAGAAAGATAGCAAAAGAAGCACTCAAATCCAAACAAATCGAAACAGGACAACTACTAAGTGCAATAAATACTTTTTCCAGGCCGTTACGTTTTTTCAATGCTTAAGAATATAAGCAAATGCAGCAAATTTCCGAAAAACATTATTTGGTAAATTTCATGTCAGACAAGTCTGACAACTGGACTAATTTTCCTAGATTAGACTCTCCTGGTTAACGGTATGAAATATTTCCCATTGAGATATAATGGGGAAATTTATAAAATCATTTTTTTTCAAAATCAAGTAAATTGTTTGTACAAAAAAAGGCATTAGGTACGTACACGTATCATCATTTTCTTTGACGTAACGAAACAAGCTTTTTCAACAAGGTAAGTTGGCAAAATCCATTATGTAAAGGATTATTGATATGAAGTGAAATGGACTTAAATCATTAAAAGCTCAAATAGGTCGGATTCTTTTTTTTTAAATTTCCGAAAAGTAGGGTGAATAATATTAAGAAAAAGGTGCAAATTAGAAATAAATAATTGAAGTATCTTCGTTTGTCTCTTTGATATTTCTTACCTCTGAAAAATGTACTTGTAAATGACATACTTTTAATTTAATATGCTTCTTATATTTGCGCTTTGATTCCTGATTCCAATTTTAACGAAACATAATTATTAAAACAAATGCAGCCTCAAGATTTCCTCACTAATTACTAATTTCCTAAGATGTTTAAATAACCCAATTTAATATAATCATGTGCAAAAGAGGCTATAGTAGTACTTTCCGGTAATGGACTGCATGTTATTCATTTTAACAATTCTATAAATTAGAAAACTGTTTGTGTTTTAGTCTCATTCTAATGTTGAGTCTTAAAATATATACATTCCTACAAAAGGTAAGCGCCACCTTATTTATTTTGTAAATAGCTTTTTTTGAATTTATATTTATAACATGTGGTTTTGCGACCACATATTTGTCAACATGAACTTCAATTTGACATGCGATACGTCATCAATCAATTATTTTGTGTTGTGTAAAAACCGGTTTTCAGTTAGTGTGATACGTAATTACACAAGGCATGTTTGTCAATTTTAA